>CAJVPS010001819.1:0-14043 GCA_910591765.1 Ambispora leptoticha | reverse complement strand
TAATTTCTTTGATTTATTTTATTCTTTCTTTATTTATTTACTCTTTGTTAAGACAATATCCATAGATATTGGCACAGGTCTTAGAAACCTTTATCATTATTGAAAGTATAGTCTAATTCCCCTCTCATTATCTTTAATTATTTCAGTCTCTCACAACCTTATATTGTTAAGGTGAATTCAAGTGATAACTCACTTACTAATTTACTATAATAGTAGTAATAGTATAGTAAACAGAATGAAAAGAATAATTAATATTTTTTTATAATTATTATTAATATTAATTAAAATAATAATTATTATAATAATAAAAATAATATTATCATTAATATAGAAGTATAATAAGAAAATGAGATAAGAATTTTGTGAAATTTTGTTATTTTAATTAATTAACTTGATCTTATAATATATTAACTATAAATTTAATATTCTAATAATTAAGTTCTTCTTTCTTTTATATTTATTCTGTCATATAATTTTAATAAAATAATTTAATATATTAATAATTCAACATCTTTAAAAATTCTAATAACTTTTTAAAATATTAATAATTTTAGTAATTCAAAACTTATTTGAAATATTAGAAATTATATTTGTTAAGATAAAGAAATTTATTATTTTTTATTTATATTTACAAGAACACTTTAAATTCTTTCATTTTTGCTTTTCTAGTTTAAGATATTCTTTAATTTTTTTATGTATTTTTGGAATGGTAATATTAAAAATACAAAGTATTCAGT
The DNA here is from genome assembly GCA_910591765.1 of Ambispora leptoticha. Taxonomy (NCBI): domain Eukaryota; kingdom Fungi; phylum Glomeromycota; class Glomeromycetes; order Archaeosporales; family Ambisporaceae; genus Ambispora; species Ambispora leptoticha. The sequence continues at coordinate 13,306 of CAJVPS010001819.1, read as the reverse complement.
TCACTAATTTCTTGAATCATTCTAATAGATGATTAAAATTAGCTGATCCATAAATTTAGTTATGAATTAATTATATTTTTAAGATTTTATTAATTATATATAGTGATATATAAAAATAATATATTACTTATATTATTAATCTTTAATTATATAATTTTTAATTATGAAAGATCCAATAAATATGCAAATAGTAATATATAAAACTATATTAATTATTAATTATTTTAATAAAAAATAATCTGATATTATTATACCTAATTATAGATAATAATTATTAATTCACATAAATAATAGTATATTTTTTTTTGCTATTTTTTAAATAAAAATCTTTTTCATTTAAAATTTTATTAAAAAATAATAATCAGATAAAAAATTATATAAAAAATTATTTTTATTATTTCATATAACTTTTTTACACTTTAATTATATTAATTAAATTAGTATAATAATCAATATTAATATTATCTTATGGCTTCTTTATTTTTTTTTATAGATTATTCTTATTATTAATTATATTCAGAAGTTTATAAAGATAAAGATTTACTTCTTATCAAAGATTTTTAATAGAATTTAGATCAGATAATTGTGATAATCAGCTTAAGATAGTTACATTATTATTAGTAAATTATTTTATTATTTTATCTATAATATATTTAAGATCATTATTCTATTGAAAAATAATATTATTTAGTCTTAAATTATATAAATCTAGCAAGAAAAATAATTTATTTAAAAGAATTTGCTAGTAATATGTATTATCTATTATTTTAATAATCTTACAAAGATAACTAGTATGCTAAATACCAAAAAATTCTTATATTATTATATTACTATCATTAAACTTCATTATAATTTAATATAGAAGCTTTTTAATAAGTTATTTGATCTTTTTTAATAATACTGATATCTATTAGATTTGAATATTTGAAATTTTAATTCATCAGATCATATAACTTTATACTAATCATCAAGTTTTCAGTTCTTATATTTATTTGTAAAATCAAGTTATTTTTGATGATATAAATCTGATAGATATAGCTTTTTCTGCTTTACTTATATTATCAAATCACTATTATATAATTCTTTATATATTATACTTATATTTATATTAATTTCTTCATTAGTTAGTAGAGATTTTTTAAGTTAGATCATATTAAAACATTTATTTGTTATAATTCAATAAACAAGAATTCATTTATCACATATAGTAAGTTTTGAAAATGATCAGCTTGAGACTTATTTTGGATATTATTAGTTTTCTTGACTTTTTTTTAAGTCTTAATATAGTAGAATGATAAATATTAAAGTGATGGGCATTTCATATATACTATAATCTTTATCAAGCAATATAATTACTTGAGTGTGTTTTTCCAATATAAGTTATATTATTTACTTAGAAAAGTTTAAAAAATATATATAAATTAAATAGTTAGTTTTAAGGAATTTTTTTTATTATTGTAATTTTTTTTATTTTATATTAAAAAATAAAGTTTTTCTTAATTTTCTCTACTCATATTAAAAAATGACAAAAAAATATATCAGTATTTTAAAGAATTAAAAGAACTGTATTAGATGCTAATTGCAAATCTTTTTTATATTCATTGGATTGCATGTGAGTGAGAATTAGATGATTAATGATTAATAATGTAAGTAGTATATTATTTTTGTAAGTTCTTGAATCAAAGTCAGATCTGGTATTGATAATTCTTGAACTGGATTAGACCAGATAGATCAATTAACATCTCTATTCTTATGTAATATAATGTATAATATAAAATATAATGTAGTGACTCTGTTGTAAAATATTAAATTCTTTTCTTTCTTCTTCCCATCCCAGTTAAGTAAAATAATATTTTGCAAATACATAAATCCAATTGCATTAGTCAAATAAATAAATTATAGTTATGTGATCTAATATTAATCTGAATTTAAATTAAGGATATAATTAATCTGGATTTCAATATAATTTACTAACTGGCTTTAGTGATTCTCCAAAAATGGTTGCAATATTCTTTTTAATAAAAATATAAGGAAAATTAAGAAATTAATGTTCTTATAATAATAATACTTATCAATTTTATTATATATATACATGTATATATATTAAATAATTTAATAAATAATAAAATTAAAATTTTCTTTACAATTATAAAGATAATTAATTAATATAAATAATTATTAATCTTTAATTATATATTTGAATACTTATCAATTAAAAAAATAATTATTCAGTTGGCAATACAACTAAATAATTATTAATTACTGATTGATAATATTATTTATGATTTAGAACAAGAAATTGCTAAAGCTTTTGAGAAATAATTCTATCTTGGCTTCATTTACCATTAGTCATTTATCATCTTGGTAATAATAATACTAAATCTTTTACTTCTAATTTTATCTCATGTTGTTTAATGAAACTTGACTTAAATTGTTAATAAATTTGGAATTATAATTTGTTAAAGAACTTAAAGATAATTTAAAAACTAAAATAATCAAAATCTTTGGCTTGCATGAGTTACTATTAGAAAATGATAGTTTTTTTTAAAGAATTCAAACAATTCTGTTAATGATAAATGATTTTCTGGATTTATATAATCTATTTTATAATGATTCATCAATAGCAAGTAAAGAATTTTTTTAATAAATTGGATTTTAAAAACTCACTTCAATATTATTATTACTATTATACACTACTGACTATAGTACCCAGGGTACTATTTTAAAAATTACTTAATTTATTAAATAGTATCTATCCTAGGTATTATTTATAGAAAGGGATATATAAGAATGGAGATATTTTATAATGGGGATATTATAATAGAGGAATCTTAATTATAATATAATATGTTAAAATTACTTTTATAGAAACAAAAAATATATAAAAAAATTATATATATATTATTTAATGATTTTTTCTTTTGTAACAAAATGGTATATGGAAATAAAAATACTGGTCATGCTCAAATGACTGAAAAAAAGAGATGGCAATGAAATGTATGTGAAAAACTTATCATAGTTACATATCTTGAAAAATATTCAAGTCAAAGTATCCATATAATAGCTACTACTTTTAATATTGAGCCAAAACAAGTAAGAGATTGGCATAATAAAAAAGAAGAGTTAATGCGAATTTTACCTCATATTAAATAAATAAATAAAGAAAAATTACCAAAATATCCTGAGTTAGAAGAAAATATTTATAATTGGATAAAGAATTTGTGATATGAACAAAAATTTGTAACTTAATCTATGATCTAAATTAAAGCAAAAATACTATCAAAAAAATCACTGTATAATATTCTTTATCCTGATATTATTGAAAGCAAATTTTTAGCAAAATAGATTGATGGTTTTATGACTCAACACAAATTAAGTAATCGTTATCAAACTATAATAGCTCAAAAACTTCCAGAGTAAAGATGACTCCTCAACTGTTACAACATGGTGATAAATAAAGTATTACCTAGTTGCAACTGCAACTAGTTGTGACTTATAAAATTTTTGGAGTTACAATGTGTTGCAACAGGTAACAAATAAGCGTTACATATTTATTGTATCATCTTTATTCTAGAGGATTTACAATTATCACAACAAGAATTTTTAAGCTTCATTCTATATCACTGAATTCAATACAATTATTCTTTAACTCTAATAGGCAATATAGATGAAATTCCTTTATCATTTGATCTTCCTAATAATATAACAATTGATAATTGTGGTATAAGTACTATTTCAATCTGAATATCCGGTCATGAAAAATCAAATTTCACAGTCATACTTGCTTGTTTAGCAAATGGAACAAAATTACCACTAGTTATTATTTTTAAATTAGTTAATATTCCATGACAAACTTTTCCTACAGGAGTATTTATTTGTGCAAACCCTAGTGGATGGATGAATGAAAGTGAAATGCTATGGTGGATAGAAAATATATGGAATTTATGATTAAGAACATCAGTAAATCCACGTTCTCTTTTAGTTTTGGATTCTTTTTCAGCACATATTATGAATCCAGTAAAGCAACGGTTTTTTGAAAAAAATATAAATTTGGCTATAATTCCTGGAGGATTGACTTTGAAATTGCAACCATTAGATGTTGCAATTAATAAATCCTTTAAATCAAAGGTAAAATTTTTTGTATATATTAAGACTAATTTATTATATTTAAAAAAAATAATAACGATAATTTTTATTAACAGATGCGACATTATTATAATGAATGGATGGCCAGTAGAGTTCAAACTTATACCAAAACAGGCTGTATTCAACGTCCTGCATATAATCTTATTGTACAATGGGTACTTGATGCATGGAATAATGTTAACCCTATCTTAATTTGCAAGTCTTTTAAATGTTACGGCATTTCCAATACACGAGATGGCAAAGAAGATCATTTGATTTTTGATTACGATCAACTCGGCCCACGAACAAATATGCGCAATAACATATATATACAAGAGGAATCTAATGCTGATATTGGTATTGTAAGTCCTAATACTGCAAGTTCTAGTACTACCAAAAAAGATAATCCTGACAATTTAAACATCAATGAATTCGTTAATTTTTGATTTGACAGAAGTTGATCTGACAGAAGAAGCTGATCTTGTTAGTGAAGATGAGGATTATTATAATGTAGAAGAAATTAATTATGTCAACGAATGGAATTAGCATAGCGATATTGAAATCAAAATATATGTTTCTCAGATAGTATACATGTACATAGATGTTATAACAATAATAAAGTTCTCTAATGCTAAAAATGGGAACCATTGAGGTCCGGAGTATAGTTTAAAAATAATTAAAGCGATTATATGATAGATAAAAATAAACCTTTATTACAATATAATAACATAATACATATAATATAGAGGCTATCTATATATCTGTGCCTTAATTCTCCTTAGGCCGTTTGTTTACACTCCTAGGAATTATAAAAAAATTTTGAGAAGGATGGTTAAAAAAAGTAATAAAAAATCAACAATTTATTTAAATTACCTTAACATAATATCACTAACGACGAAACTGACAATTCTTGCGGGGATCTGGAAAATTTTCTCTTTTACAGGTTTGGAGTAATGATCGCTAGTCCTTAAATGGGAGTAAATTTCCTTTATAAATTGTTGAGGTGAGTTTTTCCATTTCACCGGTAGGCATTCAAACGTTATTAAAGTTTTCTTCCGGTACGATATATAGGATCTTATCGAGGCTCTTGTATGAATTCTCAATATCTTTACGACATTTGGATTTCACCATCAAAACCCTCTATGAATCAAAGCTTCCTGTTGACGAATCATTATATAAAACCTAATTTAAAGAATTCGTCAATACAGATAAATAATTGAAGAAGTCAAGCTTTCTCCGGGGTCTCCAAATTCGGTAACAATTAAGACAACATTCGTCGTTTAATAAGGCTATATTTCCTCCGCCCTGGCTGTCCACCCCTATCCCGAAATCAAAGATACTCACCTAAAATCGTACATCTAAGAAATGGTTCCAAAGCGATCACAAAAACTGCGACTGGTAATCAACCTTGCTTTCAACCCTATGTCAAGCATTTTCAAAATCGCTTCTCTTGCGAAATGACCATACGATCACTGTCACAAAGCTTGGAGTTTTTTGCTTTCGAGGGGCAACTCCATTACTTCAAATGTCTCACTTTTTGCTTATTCGTAAGTCCAAGAATCTTCACGAAAGTGCTGAGACTGATAAAGTTAGTACGGTCAATCTGGTGGTTTACCTGGGTTGTAACACCTTCCCGCCCATAAAAAATAAAATAATAGCATACGTATACGTACGTACTCTAGTACCGTAGGGGTAATAAGTGCGATTGTAAAAAGAGTTGCAAAAAATGCAGGTTTGACAAGTCGGAGCCTACGCATTGTATAATAGTTTGCGAGGCGCAGATCTAGATAGTAAATTATATAATACCCGGGTACTTTTCAATTTTCCAAAAACCATAACCCATGAATTGTATCCGGGTCTTTTTCATGGGGGGTATTGTAGCTAGGGGGTACTGTGGTCAGTGGCGTACGGTAAACTTCATGTAAAAATTGATAATAATTTGTCATTAACGTTAACGTTAATACGACATGTTAATATTTAAATAAATTAGGAAATGATATGGATTATCATTTATACGTGTATAAAAAAGAATATGATACCCACATATAGCTTTTACACTGAACATCCAACTGTATCATATGAGTTACTTAATTTTGGCACAGAACGTTCACCTTCATGCCAGTAATATAGTAATAGTCTTTTTTCTTTTGTTCGAAAGCAGACTGTTCCATCTCTGAAGATGGACAATGCAAAAAGGCGCGAATTAATTCTTCATTAAGAAATAGCGAAAAAGTTCTTCACATGAATTATATTTTAGATTGGTCACAAAATGATTGACTTGTGCTATCTATTTGTCAATCATCAAGTTTTTTTGTCACTGTGTATACATGTACATTGTAGGCATCTAAATAAGATTTCTTGATTTCTTTTTAAATTCATTCATATCGATATCTACATGTATTATAGAAATTACTATTGTTAGGATTAATGTTGCATTAAGCTCATTTTAAGGAGTTTCCTTGGACATGCTAGACACAGTTTTATGTTCGGAATTTTAACAGATGAAGTGAATAAGAATATTAAATGCGAGGGTTTTAATATATAATAAGCGAAACTTTAAGTGTATTGCTAATGTTTCCTAAGATATGTATTTCTGCTTTCACTTTGTGGTATGGATCTAAAACAAAGTTAGCATACAAGCCGAGTCGAACATCTCGGAATTGCGCATCTCAGATCTATGATCACAAAATGAAATCCACACATGTTGTAGGCATATAACTACATGTAAATAAGCTTTCTTTTAATACGTGTATTCACAAACAGCAAAAACCGCATACATTGTACCTGCAATAAAAGTTGCACATAGAATTTCCCACATGCATGTACACACATTTATAAAAAGACAACGATTAATCTCTCGTTTTGTTTTCTATTAACTCAACCAATTCACGCATTTTATCCACCGAGAATGGAATCAAATACTCAACATTGCAACAAATGCACTCGTTGTCAAGGGAATAGATACTGCGATGAGTGTTTAGTTCACAATACTCATGATTGTAGTAAATGTACTAAATGTCAAGGAAATTATGAGTGCGATGACTGTTTCAAATATCACAAACGAATTTATAACGATGAAATGTCTAGCGGTGATAAAGATATCGACAACCTAATAAAAGAATGCAACAAAAATTATTACGAAATGGAAGATATATTCGAATGGATTCCTTTTGAAAGATTTACCAACGTTGAATATCTTGCAAAAGAAGGTTTTGGGACTGTTTGTAAAGCAACTTGGTTGGATGGATTATTCTATTATCCTGCACAATGGGATCATGAAAAAAATAAATTTAAACGAGACGGAAAACGTCGAGTTGTGCTGAAACCATTACACAATTTAAAACAAATTGCTCCAGAGTTTACATCCATATACCGATACAAGGTAATAAACAACATTTTCTAAGCAAGTTTGCTTTGTTTCTAATACAATCAAGTTTTTCAAAAATAGATAGAGAAACGTTTTCTTGTATATTATGGAATAACTAAAAGCCCCGTTACAAATGAATATTTGATAGTGAGGATTCCCGCAGAATATGATTACCATGAATACTTTTACAACTACGACAACTTGGGTTCAAGTTACATATTACGTTATTTACGGGAAATAACCGTTGTTCTGAAAAAAATCCACGAGGAGAAATTTGCACTTCGTAACTTACATCCTGGAAATATATTATTCATAGATCACACTCTTTATATTGATGATTTTGGATTTAGCATTCCAACAAATATAGAAAAAGCTACGCAAGAAATTTATGGAGTACTTCCATATATGAGTCCAGAGGTACTAAGTGGAAAGCCATACACTACTGCTGCAGATGTTTATAGCTTTGGAATGGTTATATACGATTTCGTAACAGGCAAACGACCATTTGGTGAGCGAAGTCATGATATACATCTCGTATTAGACATTTATAAAGGAGTACGACCTGCGATACCAAATAGTGTTCCCGGATGGTGCAGATTTATTATTGAAAAATGTTGGGATCCTATTCCAGAAAACAGACCAACTGCTGGGGAACTGGGAGACTTTATCTGGTCTATCCTTAATGGCAAGGTTGATAATAATTATGATGACGAAGATGATGACGTTTACAAGTGGGAAATGAATAGTTTGCATTTTCAGTACTACAATTCTTTAGAATATCCTAAAACAGTAAAAGAAATCGAAGAGTGTGTTAACCTAGAAAGTGCAAAATTATATGAGTGGAAAATGCAAGAAGAGATTAATGAAAATGCAAAACAGCAAATCCACTCAAATGCAATTTACACTAGTCGAATATTTACTTTAAAATTATTTTCAATTCCAACTGATACAGGTACGCACATTTATTTAAATGACATTTCTGGCTGATTTGATTATCTAATGCATGTATTTTAGGTTCTACAAGTGTTAGTTTGTATGTTCCGAATGAAGGTAAATTCATATTACTGTATATTATACAATATTGATATTGATATATTAAAAAAAAAAGATGGTTGTTTCCACAGAATTTGATATAGTCATCGATAACAAGTCAACAAACGTCAGTTTATCTGTATCAAATGCAGGTAAAATTATTAAATATATCTGGATTATATATTTCGAAGATATAAAATTGATATTAAAAAATTGATTAATTAAATGTGATATAGACAACGCCAAATCAACAAGCGCTAGTTTGAAAGAAAAACTACAAATTCATGATTGCAGTAAATGCGCTCGTTGTCAAGAAAACGATCGTTGCGATGAATGTTTTGATTATCGCTATCAACTTTATAAAGCTGAATTATCTAGCGAAAATAAGGATATCGACAGTCTAATAAATGAATGCATGATAATTAGAAGTCATTTCCAATGGATCCCTTTTGAAAAATTTACAGATGTTGAATTTCTTGTAAAAGGCATTTATAAAGCAACACTATACCGTCACAAATGGAATCATGAAGAAAATAAATTTGAACGATCTAATGAGGATAACGATAAACGCGAAGTTGTGTTGAAATCACGTGATTTAAAACAAATTACAAATGAGGTAGAAATTGTACAATTTTTAATGTGCTTGAACGTATACTTTTTATTTTCTAATACAATTAAGTTATTCAACAATAGGTTCGGACTGTTCTAAAGTACAGTGATGGTTACTTTAAAATAAATTATTATGGTATAACTAAAAACCCAACTACAAATGAATACTTGATAATAATGGATTATCCAAGAGAATGCTATTACAATCTTCACAAATATATTAATTCCAACTACGAAGAATTGACTTGGAAAGCAAAATTAAAATATTTACTTTACATTATCAATACTCTAAAAGAAATTTACGAAAAGAAACTTGTGAACAGTAACTTTCACCCTGTAAACATATTATTACATAATGACGCCTTTATTGCCGATTTTGGACTTACCGACCCAGCAGACATAAAGATTCAAGAAATTTACGGAATACTACCTTATATGAGCACAGAGGTGCTAAATGGAAAGCCATATACTAACGCTGCAGATATTTATAGCTTTGGGATGGTTATGTACGAGATTGTAACTGGCGAGCGACCATTTGCTGAACGAAGTTATGGTAGAGATCTCGTATTAGACATCTATAAAGGAGTACGACCTACGATACCAAATAGTGTTCCCGGATGGTGCAGATTTATTATTGAAAAATGTTGGGATCCTATTCCAGAAAACAGACCAACTGCTGGGGAACTGGGAGACTTTATCTGGTCTATCCTTAATGGCAAAATTTATGGCGACGACGATGAGAAATTGAATCCAATGCTTGTTCAGTGCTACAGTTCTTTAGAATACCCTAAAACAAATAAAGAAATTAAAGAGCATCTTAAACTTGAGAGACAGAAATTGAAAGAACTTGACGAGGAGTTGAAATTAAACAAAAGTATTCCTACAAATATAAACAAAAGACAACAAATTCGCACCAATTCAATATACACCAGTCGTATCTTTACTTTAAAGTTAATATCAATTCCAGATGATACAGGTGCGCACATTTATATTTTTTTTATTTCAATTATATGACATTTCAGATTGATCTAAATATATTAAATATTTTTAGATTCAAGTGTTAATTTATATGTTCCAAATGAAGGTAAAAATTACTATTTCCTATATATTATTTTTTGTTAAAAAAACATTTGCTTGTATGTAACTCTAGAATATGTAACTAATGAATATGACATAAATACACATGTTCAAATGAAGGTAAAGATTATTAATTTATTCTAATTATATTTTAAACGAATAATAAACATCCTATTGACAATGTGTCAGAAGAATCCAATAAACAGGGAAGAATTTCATTTTCGTTGAATCAAGACGATATCAATCAACAAGGTATGTAATCGCATGCTATTTTTATTAAAGGATTTGTTTGCAGAATATTTAATCAAATCTATCATTACATCGATTATATATATAATTGTCGATATAGAAATAATCGTAAAGACGGTGTCAATAAGATCCAAGAAAGAAATATATAATAAAAAAATTGCTGTTGGCGAGCACACAACCTTTGCATCATTAATTTCTTTTATCAGCAATAAAGCAATACCACCGGTGGGAAAACGATTTATGATTCAATCCATAGATGAAGCTGTCGAATATATGCCTGAAGATTTGGTAAAAGTGGTAATAACAGGAGTGGAACATGCTGATCTTCTTATCACGTTAGGGGATGTTAGCCCTTTAAACCCTGCATATTTTATTTAAATCCGTACATGTTCTGTTTGTGCAATGTCAAATTTAAGTTACATTTGCGTATAGAATAATTCATTCATGAAATATTATTTACGTGTATTTCCTTTAGATGAAAGTTTTATAAAACATAAGAGATATATAGTATGAATAAGATAAATAAATTGATAAATGTAATGGTTAAAATAACATCTTTAGATCGTTATGTATGATTATTATACTGTACGTACAGTCGCCTCAAAAAGTAACGCCCGATTTTCAATTATCATAAAACTTAAAATATAATTTCGATTTATTTTATTTTTTCATATTATACATAAACTTATTTCATATTTAATTAATATTTTGTTGGCCCTCCAATACCTCTATCTTGTATATGTAATATATATCTAGTTTTAATTTAATAAGCTTTATTATGATAATAGTAATTAGTTTATTATTATCTGCTAACTTTATTATGATAAAATTAATTGTTTAAATCTTAATTTTATTCTTTTTTTATACAAAGTTTTAATTTACAAAATTTCTAAATACTTAACTATTAAGTAATATTTAGACTAGTTTATCATTTACTTGATTATTAAATTTTAATAATCTTTCATATTTGTCTTTAAACTAAATAAATTTAATCTTTTTATTCTAATATAATATTTCTTTTTATATATTTTTAATGTTTATAATCTTTATTTTTAATTTTGAATAATATTCTTTGTAAACATTTAAATCTTTTATAATTATAATATATATCTTTGAATTCATTATTTTTTTATAAATTCTTCTCATAAAATACTCTATTTAATTTAAATCTATTAATATAAATTAATTATTTTATTTTAATATTAATATAAATAATTATTTTTATAATTATTCTAAATATTTATTAATTAGTTTTGTTTATATATATTATATATAATTATATTATAGTAAATGGCTAGTTTTCAGACTTTTTCTAATATTTCTGGAATTTAATAACTAATTTTTATCTTTATAATAGATTTTAAATTATATATAAAGTATATAACTTATTAAAATCTCTTATATCTTTTATTTGATTTATTATATTTCTAAATTTAATCTTATAATTTTATATAAAATCAGTTTAATAAAGAAAATATATAATTAATAATAAAAATATTATAATAATATAATAATTGAAGACTTTTCTAAATATATTTTAAGAATTTCATATTTTTCAAATAATATAGAATTATTTATAATTTTATATTTATTAAGATATCAATATAAAAATAATATCTTTTAAAAATATAATAATATATTATATTTAAATTTTTCTATTATAATATCTTAAGTTGTAAATATATTTTGAACTTATATAATTTAAATAAGAATATTTTTATTAAATTCTTTAAAATAAATAGATAATTTTATTAAAAAATAAAATAAAAGTTTAGAATTAGTAAAGATTTTTTTATAATATTAATTAATTTAGCTATACTTTTTATAAATTTTTTAAATTGATTATTATTTATTTGTTATAATTTAAATTAAATAGAAACTAAAATATATATAAAGTATAAGTATATTATAATAAAAATATAGTATATAATATATATATTATATAATAATAATAATCTTATTTACTATTATTAAGTTATAAGATTATTTATTATAATTATAAATAAGATAAAATATAAAATAAATATAAATATTTATAATTTTATTATTTAAATAATATTTAGATTTGAAATTAAAAGTATAAAATAGAGTAACTTATTTATATAAAATAAAATGATTATAAAATATAAATAAGTTATTAATTTTAAAATATATATAATTTTATATAATTAAAAAAATTAATTATTTTATATTATATTTTTAAAAAGTAAGTTATACTTAATTTAATAATTATAAATATAATAAATAAAAAATAGATAAAAATATAAAAAAAATACTAAAAAACTAATTAAAATATTAATTATCTAAATTAATAATTATAAAATATATAATTATTATTTATATATTTAAGATGAAAATAATCTTTAAATAAAATAATATAAATTAAAAAAAATATAATACTAAGAGTATAGAATAAAAATTTAAGCTAAAATAAATATTATTCTAAATTATAAAATTTAGCAATATTAGTATATAACTTTTCATTAATATTTCTGTCAAATATAAAAAAATACTATATAAATTTCTTGATTAAGTTATTTTTATAAATAATTCTTGCTTACATTGATAATAATAATTAAATATATATGGATTGATATAAAAAGATTTATATTATTATGGCAAATTGATAAGTAAGGTTTTACTTGAATTCATCTTAATGATATAGGATTGGGAGAGACTGAAATAATTAAAAGTAATGAGAGGAGAATTAGACTATACTTTCAATAATAACAAAGATTTCTAAGGTCTGTGTCAATATCTATGGATATTATCTTAATAAAGAGTAATAAAATAAAGAAAGAATAAAATAAATCAAAGAAATTATAAAGATTGACTAAGTGAAGCCAC
>CAJVPS010001818.1:0-14043 GCA_910591765.1 Ambispora leptoticha | reverse complement strand
CTTTTAATAGTACTCAACTGAAGTCTTATCATAGTAGAGAAGAATACTTTGAGCCAAGAATAATTATTGAACATATGGAAACACCAATAATAGAAGAAGAATAGATTTTTAGTCTCATGATATTTATTTATTTACTCTTTAATTTACACAAATCTTATTTAGTAATACATGCATGTATACATACTGATTACTTATTAAAAAAATTTCATTTTATAAATATAGTATTTTTATTTTGATATTTTCTTTAAATTTTTATCACTTTTAATTATTTTAACATCTTTATTAATTAGTTTAATTTCTTATTAGTATTTAACTCTTTAAAGATGAATGCTCTTTTTAGTAATCTTGATTTTATTCAAAATATTTTGACTCTTCATCAATAATTGAAAGAAAATAAATTTAATGGAACTTTACAAATTTGAGAAGATTAGTTAATACTTGAAGATAGTAGTCAAAAAGTTATTTATGACCTTATTATTGAAAGATAACTCAATATCAGTATAATTTTAGAAATACTACAAGAACCAGAACTAACAATAGAAGAAGCATCAACTTCAATAAATAATTCATAAAGTAGTCCTAGAGTAAAATGATTTATAGATATAATTAATACAGAAATTTCAAGAACAGTAATTATAGCAAATATTACTTATCAATTTCAACCTGATTAAAACTGAAAGACAAGAGTTCAGACTATATTTAATGACTTATTTGAAAATTGTAATAATTAATCTGATGAATTGCAATTCATTAGATATTATTACTTTAGATAATTACTTAAAAAAATATTTAGATAATATTCTCAAAAATTAATAGAACTACAAAGAGAAATGGTACAATTAAAAGGAGTTACTTTGATCAGAAGATACTTCCTTCTTGGAAAATAAATTTATCAGTTATTAGAGAAATATGGACTTGACAAAGCATATAACTTCTAACAAATTACCTATAATAACCTGGTATATATAAGAAATGAAAAAATCAAAGAAATTTTGAAACAGATTTAATAGTCTTGCTAGAGCTCAATCTTACTTAGAGGGACTAAATGTTATCATAGTAACATAAATTTCTTTAATTTTATAATTTTTTGAACTTGAAAAATGTGACCAATTAATTAATTTTTAGATAATATATGATCTCAAATAATATAATTGGTATATCAGTTATGAATTCAATCACAATTCAACAATATTTTTGTAATATTCTTGTAACATTTTTGTAATATTTTAAGATCATCAATGAATAATTAGTTCCAGAATCAACAATAGTTCACAAATAGTTCAACAATAGTTCAGAAATGCTTTAGAAATGATTCAGCAATAAATTTCATTTATTTTTATTATTTATCTTTTCTTTTTAGAATATTTATCTTATCTTTTTATTTTATTTCATCATTTGTATTATCATTTAACTTACCATATGTATCTTATCTCTTATTTTTACTTGTTTGTTTATTGATATTTTGCTTCAAAGATTGTAATTATAATCTAGAGTAATAAACAAGTTTGGATAGAAACTTGTAAAACCTCAAAGATGTATAAATATCTCTGCTCTGAAACTTGAAATAAATATACTTGAATAGTAATAATTCAATTGTTCTTTGAAAATACTTGAGTTATACTTATCTTGTAATTTTCCTTTGATTTTTGCCTTGATAACTTACTTTCATTTACCTCTTCTATCATAATAGATTATATTTTGATTGAAAGGTTCTTGATAGCTTTCCTATATGCAAAAACTTGAATTTGGCATTTGTGACCTCTATTTTGAAAAAGATTTGGTAAGCTTCTCTATATGCAAAAGCTTTGTTTGATATTTGTTACCTTTATTTTGATTTGGTATTAGTTGTCTTAGTTTTGTTTTAGTATTTGTTATTAGTTTTAAGCATTGGTTACTTAGTTTTTGATACCATCCCTTAGTTTAGTATTTGTGATCATAACTTCATTTTATAATTTTGTTTTATTTTGTTTTTGCCTTGTTTTGATATAATACTCATAAGTATTGGTACTAGAAAACCTTTAGAATAATTGTAATCCCCTTTATCTTTATAAATAATTCAGTCTTCATTCTCAAAACTTATTATAAACTATATTCATGATAAAATCTACCTTCTAGAGTATAATTTGTAATATTATATTTATAAAATTTAGAAAAAATAATGTGAAGATGTTGGAGATATTCTTCCTTAGTGTTACTGAATATAAGAATATCATCAAAATAGATAATAATGAATTTATCTAATAGTCATGGAAAATATTGTTTATAAGAGTCATGAAAATTACAGATATATTGATGAGACTAAAGAGAAGTACAAGAAATTCATAGTGATTATATCTTGTTCTAAATGCTATTTTGTGAATATCTTCTTCTTTAATTCTGATTTGATGATATTCAGAGTAAAGATCCAATTTAGAAAAATATTGTGCTTCAGTTAAATGATCTATTAGTTTATCAATATGAGATAAAGAATATCAATTTTTAATTATAATTTTGTTTAAGACATGATAATTAACACAGAGATAAAAAGCTCCTTCCTTTTTATATACAAATAAGATAGATGCTCTAAATGATGAAAGACTAGAATGAATAAAACCTTTGCTAAGTAAATCAGATAATTATTTCTTCAATTTATCTATTTCAATATAAGATAAGTGATATGTAGGGTAAGATGATAGTTCAGAACCAGATATTAAATTAATAGCATGATCTATAGTATATTTTGATGATAAATTATTAGAAAGTAAGTTAAGAAATATATCAGCAAGTTCTTTAACTAGTTGAGTAGCTTCATGAGAAGTTATTACTTCTTGATATATTTCTTTTATAGTAGTACAGATTGCAAATAATTCAGTATCAGGTGGAATTTCAGCAAATTATTATTGAGATACATAAAGTAAGTTACAACTAGATGCAAGTTTATCTTTACTAGCATTGATCTTGATTACTTTGTTGTCATAGTGAAATGTTATAAAATTATTATGCTAATTAATGGTGGGATTGGTATGATAAAGTCATAGTTTACCAAGTATAAGATCATAATATTGAATATTAAGAACTTGAGCATTGATATTAGAGATATGATATGTATTTAGCTTTAATTTCTTGATTGCTACAGATGAGTTAACTTTTTTTTATAACCATTAGCAAGTTTCATAGTGATAGGATTCATGTTATATATTTGTAAGTAATTATTCTTAACATATATTTTATCAATAAAATTTCATAATAATCACTATCAAGCAAAATTCAGACAAACTTTTTATTAATATAACTATTAAATTTCAAGAGTTTTTTATGATTATCTTCCAGATAAGCAAATTTAATATTATTATTATATTATATAGTAGTTGTAGTATTATTATTTTCTTCAATATTATTAATTTTGACTTTTTCTTTAGAATGACAATCTTTGATAAAATGATCTGGTTTACTATAGTTATAATAATTATGAGTATTATTATTTCTGTCATGATTATTATTATTATTATTATTATGTTAATAAGATTCTTCAGTATGATCAAGTTTTATGAGTATAGGACCAGTATTATTACGTATATTATTAGAAGAAAAGCTCAGATTTCTCTTATATTTCTAATTATGATTACAATTATTATTTTTAAGAGGATGATCAATATCAAACATAGCTATATCATAATAAATTACAAGTTTCTAGGTATTATCAAAAGCTTTCAGTGCTTGATATGATACTTCCATTTTTATTATAGGTTTAAGATCATTAATAAAATATGTAACTTGATCTAGTTCTTTCATTCCTTCAATTTGTTCTATAATATTTCTGAATTTAGCATCATACTTCTATATAGTATTAGTTTGATGAAGTTGATGATGAAGATATTGTTAATAGTTAGGCAGTTAGAATGCTTTATGGACTTTAGTAAGAAATATTTCCCAGTTTTCAAAGGCAGAGTTTTCTCTAGCAGCACGTACTTTATTCAAATATCAATGAAGAGTGACTTCTTCAAGACCAGTTTCAGTATATATAATATATATTTATTTATCTGTAATTTCTTGAGTACGTAATACTCCAGTTACTTATAGAATCCAAATATTAATATTCTCATGTGATTCTTCTTTGTATATTGGAATCTTGAGAGAAATTTGTAATACAAGAGAGTTATATTATTAACCATCACTATTATTACTAACATTACCAAGAGTAGTGGTAAGTTGTTACTATTATTAGATGAGATTAGTAAGATCAGTAAGAAGTTATTAAAATTATTTACTTGAGATATCAGGACTAGACATTATATATGTATATGTATATGTATATGAGTATGTATATTAATATTGAATGATAGTAACAAAGTGAAACAAAAAAAAATAACAGATTATATGACTTTTGATCACATTCTGTCTTTCCAGAGTTCCTGAAGTCTGCCCCTGATACCTTTAAGATTAGAACAAGAATGTCATGCATTTATTATTTATTTACAATGTAATTTGAGAATAATAAACTTAATGCTTTGTTTTTTTATTTACAATATAATTCAAGAATAATTTGAACTTTAAGAATAAACTTGCATTTTGTTTTTTTATTATAATATAACTCAAGAATAATTTAAATATTAAGAATATTCAAATAAAATAAGACTTATTATTATTAAATTCTCACTTTATCTTATTGATAGTTAAAGCTTACTTATTCTTTCCTATTCAACTATCTTCTTGATTGCTTGTTCAATTACTTATAAGATTGCCTACTTGATTGCTATTAACTTGTTTACTCTCGCTTTCTCACTTATCTACTTGCTCGCTCTTACTTTCTTAAACTTGAGCTAATTACAATTATTATTATCCAGAAGAAATAGTTAGACTTTGATTTTGGATTGATCAAAGTGCTTAAAAGAAATTTTAAAAGCAGAAAAATTACTCACTAATATAAAATATAAAGATAATCTAATAGTAAAGAAAGCTTGGATTATCTGGTAGAGATGAAAATTTACATCCAGTCAGAAAAGCTCTCATAATACTGATAATTATTCATCATTATTATGAAATCTAAATAATAAATCAAGAACTAAAGTCAAAGAAACTTGTCAATAAAAAGATATAAAACTATCAAGTAATAATATTAATCAGTTTATAAATTATGATTATTATTATTCTGATGCCTTTGATAGTTAAAGACTTACTTATTAAAAGAAAAAATATTAGTTTAATGAAAAATAAAAAAAAATAAATTCCAAAGACAAAAAATTATTCACTAATACAAAACATGAAGTTAATCTAATAGTAAAGAAAGATTGAATTATCTAATAGAGATGAAAATATGTATATTGATTAGAAAAGTTCTCATTATATCAGTATAATTATTTACCATCACCAGAAAATCCAAATGATAAATCAAGAACTGAAGTTGAAGGAACTTGTTAATAAAAAGATATGGAATTATCAAGTAATAGTATTGATCAGATTATTAATCACAATTATCATTATTCTAATATTTTTAATGGTTAAAGACTTGCTTATTAAAAGAAGAAATATCAGTTTAATGAGAAATAAAAAAAATAAATTCCAAAGACAAAAAATTACTTATTAATACAAAATATGAAGTTAATCTAATAGTGAAGGAAGCTTAAATTATATAGTAGTGATAGAAATATGTATCCTGATCAGAAAAGTTCTCATTATACTAGTATAATTATTTATTATCATCAGAAAATTCAAATTATAAATCAAGAACTGAAGTTAAAGAAACTTGTCAATAAAAAGATATAGAACTATTAAGTAATAGTATTAATCAGATTATTAATCATAATTATTATTATTCCAATATCTTTAATAGTTAAAACTTGCTTGCTGAAAGAGAAAATATCAGTTTAATGAGAAATGAAAAAAAAAATAAATTTCAAAAATAAAAAATTACTTATCAGTACAAACATGAAGATAATCTAATGACAAAAAAAGCTTGAATTACCTAATAAAAGTTTTTTAATTAACAAATTGATTTTCTAGTTTGAATAAAAAATATCTTTATTCTATTTAAATCAAATAGCTTTTATTCTTCCAAAAAAGAATATTTGCATCTATGTTATATATATATTGTGATATTTTCTGAATTAATTATTTAAATTTATACAAATGAACGAGTTACAAATAAAATATAGCATGTCTTCTTCTAAACTCACACATCTCATTTACTATTATTCTAATACTGAATTTAAATCTTTCTAAAATCAACAGAATTTATAATTCTCTCTGCAATCACTATCAAAGAATTCTATTATAATTAGTAATTGAAAACTCAAAAAAGATAATTATAAAAAAAGATAATTATGAAAAAAGATAACTATGAAAAAAAAAATAATTAGTTAAAAAAGTTCTTGTCATATTAGTATAATTATTCATTATTACTAGGAAATCCAAATAATAAACTAAGAACTGAAGTCAAAGAAACTGGTCAATTAAAAGATATAAAATCATTAAGTAATAGTATTAATCAGATTATTAATTATAATTATCAATCATGATTATCATCATTCTGATGCCTTTGATAGTTAAAGACTTGCTTACTAAAAGAGAAAATATTGATTTAATAAGAAATAAAAAAAATAAATTCCAAAGATGAAAAATTATTTATCAATACAAAACATAAAGTTAATCTAATAATGAAGAAAGCTTGGATTATCTGATGAAGATAGAAATACGCATTCTGATCAGAAAAGTTCTCATTATACCAGTAATTTCTTGTCACTATCAGGAAACCCAAATAATAAATCAAGAACTAAAATTGAAAGAACTTATCAAAAAAAAATATATAAAATAGTGCTAAATACATCTTAATTTTATATTAAGAAATTAGTATCAGTCAGATAATTAATTATGATTATTATCATTCTGATATCTTTGATCATTAAAACTTGCTGAAAAAGAAGATAATTAGATATTATTTCTATTGAGATCTTTATTAATTGATCAAAGCACTTTAATATAAAATATAAAACAAGATCTTTGATTAGAAAAAGTAGCAATTATAATTAAAAATAAATTAATAAAACATATTAATTATATCAAATATTTACCTATTTGTAAATTTATTTTTTCTATAACTCTTTTGTTAAATAATACTTATAGTATAGTATAACATTTAATAAATATATTCTTCTTTTCTAATTAAATCTATAAGTAATATCAAATTTACTTAATTATTACTGTAATAATACTAACAACTTCTAGAATAAATAAAAATTAACTTGTTTAATAAAATTCTTTATTTTTTACAGATTTTGCTAAATATAATATTTATCTATATTACAATATATAATATAATAATATGATAAGATATAACATGATGTATCAAGAACAGATAAAATCTTGCTAAAGATCAAATATCATGATTTATATAAGAATTTTACAATCTCATCAGATTACTTTCTAAAAATAAAATGAATAAAATATCAGTTATAAATAATGAAATGTCAGTTATAAATAATGAAATATCAGTTATAAATAATAAAATTAATGATATATTAATAGTATTAAAAATATTTTACAAGTTAAATGGAAATTCATATCAGATTTGAACAGAAATTCTTTTTCTTAGTTATTAATAATATTAAGAAGAAAAGATATACTTGATATTAGTATAATAGGTTAATTAGAAAATTTACTCAAGTAAAAGAAAGTCAAATAAAAATCTTTTTCATATATAATGTATGTGCTAAAAAAAATATAGAAATCAAGCTATATCTTCCAATAAAATAGTATTCTCTAATAGTAATATGAAAAATAATCATGAGAGTATGACTGATAATTCAGAAGAGAAATATAATGGACTATTATATGAGATTGAAGATTTGAAAAAAGTAATAATTACATAGTTCCATAATTATGAAACTAAAGATAAAGTTATAAAGTTTTTTGTGAAAGTTGCTTTGGACTTTGATCTTATCAGAGAGATGATTATGCATTCTACTAGTACTCAGATTATATTTGATGAGAAGAGAACCTATCAATATATTCTTAATAGTCTTCTTGATCCTCTTAAGAGACTTTTCAGATATTATTAGATAATTAGATATTTCTATTTACATACTAAAAATGATCAGCAAAAGAGATGTGTAATATATTATCTTTACTACAGCTAATAAAGAGAATGTTAATTCAAGCAACCAAGAGACTAGCCAGTTAAGCATATTAGTAAAGCTAAACTTGCAATTCAAAAATTTAATTATAAGAATTTAATTATGGCCAGAATTAATCTTGATGAAGGATAAGTTTTATTAACTATTCAGCATTTTAAAAAATATATATATTCTACACATTACAGATTCAACCTATCAGAAAATATCAAAGTGTGGATCAAGAAAAATATAATTTATAATTTGTATAAAAGTGAAATCTATAAATAACTTCACAGAAAAAAATTAATAGATAGAAAAATACATATCTACTAATAAGTATATTATTAGATTATGCAATTCTCAAAACAGCAATATATAACTAATACAGTAAATCAACTAAAATCCACAAAGAACTTTATTGAGCAGGATATACTTTAACATGAAGAATTCAAAGTTATTTTCTATCTTGAAAATAACTTTATTTATAGTTTGGAATTTATTATATTTTTCATAAATAAGATTGAAAAAGATAATATCATAGAGCTCATCATGAACTCAATATTTAAAACAAACCAGTAAAAATTTGAATTATTTGCTATAAATAATAACTATAGTAGGTAGATTATACCTCTAGCATACCTTTTTCTAGATACTTATATTAGAAAACTGAGTATTTGATCTAATAAATATAATAAATACATATATTAATATCTTATGAGAATTTTTTGAAGTATTGCAAAATGAAAGTATTCAGCCAAGTTTTATATTACTAGATAAAGATGGTAGAGAGATAGTAATAATACAAGAAGCTTGGTCATGAATATCAAATATTTAACTTTGTTTATAATATATTAAGCATACTATAGAAAAAAAATTGAGTAAGTAAAAATTTTATAGAAGTCAATATACAACTGAGAAATCTAGTGAATCTTATTGATAGTTTAGCTTTATCAATCCAATATGGCTTTCTAGAGATCAAGAAATCTGCAAATATGTCAAAGAAAAAATTAAGAAAATATTACAAATAATAAAAAAGCACACTCTTTTATATTCTTTGATACTTTTTAATTCAGATCAATTTTTTACATTTTCAGAACTATATATACTTTATACTCATGAGACTTATCAATACTACTAACAAAAAAATTATGTTGCAGTATGAGAATATCTTTAGTATAATTGGTATAATCATAAGAATTGGTAATTATTTATTTATATCTCATATGTCAATGTAATGCTAATTGCTCAGATAATAATAATTACTGAGTCTTATTGGAGAGTACTCAAGTATAATTATAAGTACAATTACAATCATCCATATCTTGATCAACTAACTCAAATACTAATATAACAACTAGTTAAAGATATGGAGGATATAGTAATACTTTAGCTTAATGAACATATATTTCCTATTTGGTGAAATATTTTTAAACAAGAATAGTTAAAGCTTAGCCAAAGATCAATTAGCAAGAAAAAAAGATATAATACATATCTAGAAACTTGGATATGTTTAT
Source organism: Ambispora leptoticha (assembly GCA_910591765.1). Classification (NCBI taxonomy): domain Eukaryota; kingdom Fungi; phylum Glomeromycota; class Glomeromycetes; order Archaeosporales; family Ambisporaceae; genus Ambispora; species Ambispora leptoticha. The sequence continues at coordinate 4,442 of CAJVPS010001818.1, read as the reverse complement.
GTTTCACATTTCTAAATAATCACTTTTCAATATGTAAGCATCTTGTTATAAAGAAAATCAGTTTGGTATCAGATTTCTTTTCTTACTTTATCTTCATAAAGCACCAGCATAATTATCTATTTATCTTTTTTGATATGAATTACCATTAGCAAATCAGCATATATAATGATTCTTGAAATAGATATATATGAACTATCAGCACATTCATGATATCTATAAGTAATTCTCATATTATTATTAATTAATATCAAGTCTCTGAACAAAATAGAGATGTAATAAATAGAATTAGATAGATATTTGAGTTAAAAGCATTTTTGTTAGAAGAAAATATGGAAAATAATAGATTCATACAAGAATTCAAAAGAATAATCAAGTTACTTATACAAGAAATTGACAGATGTTATAAAGTTCTTAATGCAAGAACTCAGCAATATATCATATAATACTCTAGAGATTGATTATTAATTTTTTGATTGCATTAAATACTGATATCTCATAGTTTATATGTTAGTATGAAAAGTATTATATTTTTTTTCACCCTTTTTGTCAGATATTAGTAATAATTTAATATATTATTTATTAAACTAATATATGTAATATTAAATATAATATTGTCATTATATATTAAACTAATTTCAAAAAATAGATCTATATAGATAAGAACTCTAAAAAGACAGAATATAATTAGAAGTCATATAATCTGTTATTTTTTTCTGTTTCACTTTGTTATTAAGTAGAAAGAATAATAATAATTAAAAGAATAACAAGCCTAAAGATACATATTATAATTGTGACAAATCAGATCATTTCACAAAGAATTATTATTCCAAATTAAAGGCCAAAATTATAAATATAGAAGATAAGCAAGAAGAATTTTCATTATTATATGAGAGAGTTGAATTCACTTATCTTAAGAATAACAAAAAAAGATTATTAAAATTTAATGGCCAAGTAAATGGCAAGCCAGCATGAATATTGCTAGACAGTGACACTTCAAGAAACTTGATTGATGAAAAGTTTATATAAAAGAATAAAGTAAAATTGCAAAAGATTATATTAATTACAGTTAAATTCGCAGATGACAAAAAGATAATAGTCACCATCATGGCAAAAATTGATGAACTAAAACTAAATACTTATAGAATATACAAGATGAATATATAAGTTTTAAAGTTGCAGAGATATGATCTCATTCTAGATAAATCTTGATTATTTCATATCAATCTAATTATAGACTGGAGAAATAATATCATCATTTTTACCTATGATTCAAAAATAATCAAAATACAAGTTGATAATGAAGCAAAGTTAGGCTCTAGCTATAATTTAATCTATATATTAAGATAATAAATTACAAACTTGCTAACAGATGCAGAGCTCTTCACTATATATTTTAATAATATTGAAGATAAAAAAGAAATAAAAGAAAAGTTACTTTTACTAGAAGTATTAGAGATTAAAAGAAAATTTCAAGATGTATTTCCAGAAATCTTATCAAATCAGTTATCACCTAAAAGAGTAATTAATTATAAAATTGATCTTATCACAGGATCTGAATCATCATTCAGATCTATTTACAGACTTTCTTTTACAGAGATAAATGAGCTCAAGAAATAATTAGCTAATTTAATACAAAAAGATTTTATTTGTTCTAGTATTTTATCATTTGGAATATTAATTCTTTTTGTATATAAGAAAGAAGATATATTTAGATTATGTATTGACTATAGAGCTTTGAACAAAATTACCATCAAGAATTACTATTTTTTATCAAGAGTTGATGAGTTGATGGATAGACTTACAGATTCAAAATACTTTTCAAAGCTAGACTTGTATTCAAGATATCATTAAATTTGTATTGCAGAAGAAAATATTCATAAAATAGTATTTAGAACTCATTATAGATACTATAAGTTCTTGATCCTATTTTTTGATCTTACCAATATACTAGTCATCTTTATAATGCTCATGAATAATATCTTTCATGATTATCTTAACAAATTTGTGATTATTTACTTAGATGATATCTTGATTTATAGTAAAATAAAGAAATAACATATTCAATATCTTCAGACTATCTTAGAAATACTTCATAAATATAAATTATATGCCAAGTGAAAGAAATATGATATCATATAGCAATATATAAAGTATCTTGAATATTTCATCTTAGCAAATAATATCTCTATTGATCAAAAAAAAATTATCATTATTAGAGATTGACCAGTATTAATAAATATATCAGAACTTTACTCATTCTTAAATCTTGTAAGTTATTACAAAAAATTTGTGAAAGATTTTTTAATAATTGTCTTATCACTTATAGTACTCTTACACAAAGATCAAGAGTATGAATAGTCTATAATAATGCAATAAGTATTTGAACAATTAAAATAACATCTCATATCAGCACCAGTTTTATTATTATCTGATCCAAAACTACTATTCACAGTCACTACAGATGCTTCAGATTTTATTATAGGAGCTGTATTAAACTAAAACCAAGACAAAAGTGACTAACTAATAGCTTTTGAGTCAAGAAAACTTTCACCAGCTAAACAAAATTATCCAGTTCATGAAAAAGAATTACTAGTAATTATATATACTATTAGACTCTGAAAGTCATATTTAGAAGAGCAAAAGTTCATAATTATTATAAATTATACCTCTTTAGAATATATCAAAACTCAACACAATCTTTCAAAAAGATAGGCTTATTGATTAAAAACTTTACAAGCTAATAATTTTGAAGTCAAGTATAAACCTGACAAAGATAATATAGTAATAAATGCACTCTTATACCAATCACATTTAGCAAATATTTCAGTTGTTATTATCAACCTAATAGAAAAGAAAGACTTGATAAAGAAATATTAAAAAGATAAATACTTTGCAGAAATTTATGAAGTCCTAAAGAATTTCAGCAGTATCAATTCAAAATAACAAACTAAAGTTAAAAACTAAGTTAAAAGATGAATTACTTTACTTAAAAATATCAGTTACTTAGTTATACCAGATGACAAAAATTTAAAAGTAAAATATTATTTGAATTTCATAATATATCAATAGCTGAATATATTGAAATTGACAAAATTTATATAATAATTTCTCAATAGTTTTATTGGTCAAAGATAAATAAAAGTATTCACAAATATATTATCAGTTATGAATCTTGTCAGTGTAATAAAAGTAATAATTAATAATCTTCAGAATTATTATAAGCTTTAACTATTTCAGAACACAGATAGGAATATATTATCATGAGCTTTATAATATAACTTCCAACTATCAAGTCTGGATATAACACTATAGTAGTTTTTGTAAACAAATTATCAAAAAGAGTATACTTTATATTAACTACAATAACAGTAAAAGTACCTGATATTGCAAAGATATTTTTTGAAAATATCTTTAAATTACATGACTTATCCATAATTATAATATCAGATAGAAATGCAAAATTCATAAGTCACTTCTAAAAGTCTTTTTTTAAACAACTAGATACCAAACTTACTATGTTTATAGCCTTTTATTCTCAAACAGATAGCCAGACAGAAAGACTTAATAGAATCTTGAAAGAGATACTCAGAATTTATATTATCTATCAACAAAATAGATGGAATAAAAATTTAACAGCTACAGAATTTGCTTATAATAATAGTAAAAATACTTTAACAAATTATACATCTTTTGAATTAGATTATGGATAGATATCTTACACACTTATTAATACTCTATCATAATAAAATAATATTACAGTCTCTTAAAATTTCATAAAATATTAGAATATCATGATCAAAATAGTCAAAGACTTATTACTTGAAACACAAAAAAGGCAAAGTAATTATGCAAATCAATACAGAAGATTTGAAGAATTCAATCTTGAAGATAAAGTTCTTCTTTCTATTTATAATATAGAATCTTCAGTTGATAAATAAAGAATAACCAAAAAGCTTATATCAAAGTTTATAGATCCTTTTGAAATTATCATCAAAATATCTTTTGTTGCTTATAAATTGCAACTATCACACAATATGAAATTATACCTGATATTTTATATATCACTTCTAAAGAAATATAATTCTGATAATGAATTTAACAGAAATTAACTATTACTAGCAATTATTATCTCAGATAATGAAGAAAAATATGAAGTAGAAAATATTTTTGACAAAAGAATTTATTATTGTAAATTCCAATATCTTGTTAAATGACTTGATTACTCTTTTTATGATATAACTTGGAAATCTCTTGACAATCTGAAAAATATCATGAAAAAGATTAATATCTTTAAAAAATTACATACTTGAATATAATGAGAATATTGTACTTTAAGTAGGAAAGTATATAATAATTTTGATTAGATTATCTTTCTTTAGATCTCTTTTAGTTTAGATCTTTATTTTGCACTATCTGTATAACAAATTAGCTTTGTATTATAT
>CAJVPS010001817.1:0-14046 GCA_910591765.1 Ambispora leptoticha | reverse complement strand
TATAAAATAAATAAAATTATAATAAAATATAATATTTCATAACTAGGGAAAGATTAAGAAATTAAGGAATTTTATGTTATTACGGTAATAATATTTTTGAAATTCTATTAAGATTAATAAATTATAACTAGTATTAATATATATATCTAATAAATTTATATATTATATATATATTATAATAAAATTAACTTAAATAAATATAAAGTATTAATAATTTTGACTTATTAATTATAATAAATAAGTTAGTTCTTGATAAACTACTTGAATATATTCAAAATTTTCTTTTAAAATATTAACTTGAATTATTAACTAAAAATCTTTTCTTGATTAATCAAGTTATATTTAAATATAACTACTTATAAATTTTATATAAATATTATATATAAAATTTTGTCATTATATTTTAATTGATAATTTTATAAAACTTCAAGAAAATATATTAGTTTTTTTATTTAATAGAATGATTTGAATCTTAAGAAATTAATATTTAAAGAAGATTCATAAATAAAAAATTATATTACTTAACTTTCAATTCTGAGAATATTAATTTTATAAATTTTATAAAGAAATAAATATAAAATAGATTTAAATTTACATTTAGATAATATCTGTTTTTTCATATATATTTTATTGAATTTTAATAAAGATAAAACTAATAAATACTTCAAAATAAGATAATCTGATCAAAATATAAGAAGATTTACAAGTTATAATAATAATAATAATAATAATAATAATAATAATAATAATAATAATAATAATAATATAATTAGCTTTTTCTGTTATATTATTATATATTATATATTATAAATAATAATAATAAATGATAAATATAATTGAATAATAAATATAATATATAATAAATATAAGAAATAATAAATATGAGAAAATAAAAATATAAGAAATAAATAAATATATAAATTAATCATAATAAGTAGCTTCTATTATTCTTTTATCAAATATATTAATATATTTATTTTTAATTAAAATAGATTTTAATAATAAAGTATTCTTTTCTTTTGAAAGTCATATTTTATCCTTTCAAAAAAAGAGAAATCAGAAGTTATATTATCTTTTTTAAAAAAGAATAAAGAAAGTCAGATATTTATTATTTTTCTCTTAAAAATAAAAATACATAAACCAGATAATATATAAACAAAAGCAATTTCAAATTTTTCAATTTTCTTGCTTAATAATTACCAGATTGTTCTTCATAATTCTTTGAGCAACAAAATAAAAAGAAAACAAATATCAAATAACATATCCTATATGAACAATCATTAATATTGAATCTGTTTAAATATTAAATACACATTGCAATATATAAATAGCATATATATAGCAATATATATTCTTCATCCTCCAGTGAATATGTGTTGCTATATATATATATATATATATTGGAGGATGTATGTATTGTCATGTATATTATTATTTGGTAATACATATAGTTCATATCTGATGGCGTTAGAAAAAGACAAATAAGAACAAGAGAATGATGAGAAAGTGAATAATAACTTAAAGAATAAAATAAACAATGATTGCGATAATGAATTAAATACTGGGGTAAACTCCTAATCTTTCAAACCAAAAAGGTAAGTCAGGAATTTTGGTATCCTTTCTTTTAAAAATTAGTTTATTTGCCATTTTGAGACTAACTGTTATCCACTAGAAGTAAAAAGGTTTTTCACTCGCTGATAAGTTAGATTCAGATATTGGAATTGATACCCTCAGTAAATTCACAAAATCCAATTAGACTTTCATCAATAATTCAAGAAGCTCGAGAACAATTAAGAGATTTAGCAGCTCGAACCTGGATGATAATCAAGATACTGATGAGGACGAAGATAATGAGAATGGCACCTAATTCCTAAACATATAAAAAATAATTTATTTTCAATGTATTGTCAAAGAATACAGGGGAAAATGTGTTATTCGATGTTTTTTTTACTGGATACTTTATTTTTATTTTATTGTTATGAAATTTCTTTTCAATATTTTATCAATTTTTTACATTAACTACATGCATACGCAATCAAAGCATGATTTTCGATAACAGCAATCCAGTAAGAAATAATTTTTAATTTTTGTCTTAATTTTTAATTTTTTTCTTTTTTAGATTTCAAATTTTTATATTTAGAAGTGGAAGTCATATACTAAAGCAGCAGATACTTATAGACGGGATGGTTTGGCTTTTGGTTATATGAGATTGTGAGTGGAGCGGAGTTCTTGTGTTATGAGGAATAAAAAGCTTTCAAGTATACTTTTTTTTGTTTTATATAAATATTTATTCAGTGTTACACTTCAAATTCATGATCAAATAGCACATTTTTTCCCCCTTATTCCTTGTGAGTGTATTTTCTAAAAAAAATGTGCAAATAAAACATGATAAGCATGTAGAAAAATCGCATTACTATGCCCGATTGAAAAATAGTGTTATTATGCCCAATTACATGTATTTAAAGGTGAGTTTCTTTTGAAATAATAATTATTACTATATTTTTGATTTCGTTATTGTTTTCCGTTTTTAAGATATTAAGAAATTCCAGTTATGAATACTCAATACCGATCAATATGTATGAATTTTTTTCGACACTCTGAGCCAGTACCGTGAGAATAATCAATAGCGGTGAAAGATCGAATAGCAGTTTTCACAGGTATAATTATTTCTGTAATTTCTTTTCTATTGTTGATTTAATAAATGCCGGAAATATTACTCATTTACATATTGGAGGATCGTAATCGTTGCCATTGTTTTTTTTGACGATTATAACGATGTAGTTCTATTTTTCTTTTTAAAATCATTTATTTGCTGGTTTACCAAGTTGAAAGTGATGAAGCACAAATTTCTCTTTTCGAATTCTTTTTACATGTACATGTATTATCTTTATCCATCCAATTTTATAAATTCATATGTGATATTTGATGAGTACATGTATTCGAATTCACTAAACGCGCTTAAACGTAATGGTTCTCTCAAAACACACCTTCATTTACATGTAAAACATAACGCTACATGCATGTACACACATACATGCCAATCTGAATGAATACATATTTAAACGTCATAAATACATGCAACGACAACGAAGCATAAAATATGTCTTCAGCAACTGAAGAATCTATATCAAAAGAACAAATAAAATTTTTGATTTTAATGAATTTTCTGATAAAAAAGTATTTGGAAATGGCGCATTCGGCGAAGTTTACAAAGCAGTGCTAAAAGATGGAGATTTAACTGTTGCTTTAAAATGCCTTTATATAAAAGATAAAAGATATATTAAAGAAATAAATAAACCATTTATTAAAGAGGTATCACTTTATTTGAGAATTGTAACATTAAATTCAAGACTAGCGAAACATTCTTTATTCTATAGATGAAAGTCCTTATTAAAGTTGCTCATCATAAAAACATTATTCACTTTTATGGAATCACTCAAGGTAAAGTTTTTATTCAATTTTTCTAAAGTCTCTAGCTAATAAATTAACGAAAATACTCTTTAGACCCGAGTTCCGAGAAATACATGCTTGTTTTGAAATATGCTGAAGATGGAACCCTCGGAGAATATTTGGACGTTAATTTTAACAACTTGAATGGCAATGATAAATTGAATTTGGCAAAACAACTTGCTAGAGGAGTAAAATGTATACATGATGCAGGCATTATTCACTGGGATTTAGTAAGAAAGCTTATATATTTTATCATAGTATTAAATTAGATTTCATAAACACTAATCTAAACCATTTTTAATACAAAAGAATCATAATAATATTCTCGTTCATAAGGGAAAAATCAAAATTTCAGACTTAGGCTATTCAAAACTTTCAAATGATCAGTTTACCTCAAAATCCGGTTTAGGTGTGATAAGTTACATTGATCCAGCATTTCTAAGAGATATGAAAAATTTCAGACGTAATAAGAAATCAGATATTTTTAGCATTGGAGTATTATTTTGGGTTATCTCTAGCGGTCGTCCTCCTTTTAACCAATATGGGTATGTTTTTTCTTCTTCGTCAGAAAAAGAAGAAAGAATTGATGGAACTCCAGATAAATACGTTAGCCTTTATCAAGCATGCTGGGATGATGTATCAACAAATCGCCCAAATATTGACGAAGTAAACAAACAACTTGAAGAAATAAAATGGACAGCTGCACCGCTTCCTTTAGCACCGGAAGAATCAGATATTAGTTATTTTTCAAATGATGAAAACGATTCAGAAGAATTAGATATTATTGACTTATCAGAAGATGAAAGCGAGCCAGAATTGAAAATTTCAGAATTAGAAATTTCAAATGATGAACAGGATTTCAAAATTATTGACGAATTAGCAACTTTATTAAATAATTCACTCGCCAAAGGTAAAACTTTGGATAAAATAAGCGCCGAATTACAATTGTATTATGACACACACAGTCAGAATTCTCTCGAGATCTATAATTATTTGGAAACCAATATTCGATATAAGTTACTCTTAGGGTTTCTTTCTCAAGCTGGAGTCATAGTTGAAAGAATGTTGAACTAGCATTTAGCAATTATGTGGAGTTGTCAAATAATAACAACCCTTCAGCTCAATATTTTCTAGGATATGCCTATCGAAATGGAATCGGAACACAAAAGGATGAGAGAAAAGCATTTGAATGGTACTTGAAATCAGCAGAGGGTGGAAATGCTAAAGGACAAAATAATCTTGGTTGGTGTTACAATGAAGGATTCGGAACACAAAAAGATGAGAAAAAAGCATTTGGGTGGTTCTTGAAATCAGCAGAGGGTGGAGATGCTGGGGGACAATATAGTCTTGGGTGGTGTTATCGAAATGGAATCGGAACACAAAAAGATGAGAAAAGAGCATTTGAGTGGTTCTTGAAATCAGCAGAGGGTGGAAATGCTAGAGGACAATGTAATCTTGGTTGGTATTATCTAAATGGAATCGGAACACAAATAAATGAGAAAAAAGCATTTGAATGGTACTTGAAAGCAGAGGGTGGAGATACTAATGTACAATGTCTTCTTGGTTTGTGTTATGAAAGTGGAATCGGAACACAAAAATATGAGAAAAAAGCATTTAAGTGGTACTTGAAGTCAGCAGATGGCGGCAATGCTAGAGGACAATGTAATCTTGGTTGGTGTTATGCTAAAGGAATTGGAACACAAAAAAATGAGAAAAAAGCATTTGAATGGTACTTGAAATCAGCAGAGGGTGGAAATGCAGTAGGACAATTTAATCTTGGGTGGTGTTATGAAAATGGAATTGGTATTTCTAAAGATATCAATAAGGCTAAATATTGGTATAAATTTGCAGCTGAAAATGGCAAAAAGAAAATTAAAAATATTATAAATTCTTTATAAACGGATTTTATTGATTTTTATTTTCTGTTGTTATTATTAAATTTGCATCTATAGAGCTTTAGATTATTTTGTTAATTCGCATAATGCATTTTTCACATTACTATGTAATGCTAGTTAGTATTCAAACAGATATTTTCTGTTTTTCTGTTTATTATTATTATTATTTTCTGTTTTCTGTTTATTTATTGTTATTATTAATACATGTATTTTGATGAATTCAATTTTTATATAAATAATATGATAGTTTAAAGAATTATTAAATTATATCAAAAAAATAAAAGAATCAGAAAAAATTTTAAATATAAAGTTTTATATAATTAAATTAAAATTTTAGAATAATAAAATTTAATTGAACATATTTAATATAAATTATATAAAATTTTCTGAAAATATATTTTTATCGATTAAAAATATTCTTTAATATCATGTAAAAATAATTAATTTTTTATTTTTTAATAAAATATTCATATAATTTGATATATTACAAGATTTAGTAAATAACTTACAATATGTTTATAAAAAATTATTAGACTTATAAAAAATTATTTTAATAATAAAAATAAACTTCTTAAATTTTAAAGTTGAATAAAATTAATAAATTTTTCAAGTATAATTAATATTTATTATAAAAATATAAAAAAAAGTATTTAAAATAAATTAAATAATTAATATTTTATATTTTTTAAATATAGTTATATCTCTTTATAAGAATATATTCAGAATATAAAAAAAATTTTTCATAAAAATTTATAATTATGTTCTTATAAAAAGAGAAATTTTATAATAATTTTGTTTTTAAAAGACTTTATTTTTATATTTGATATTCTTATAAAGAAATATAATCAAGACTTTTAAAAATAAAATAAAAATAATAAAATTACTATTCTTACATTTAATATTCTTATAAAGAATATAAATAAATCTTTTAAAAAAAGAAATTTATTAAAAAGAAATCATAAAAAAATTTTATATAAAAATTTTTATTAATTAAAAATGAAATTTAATTAATAAAAATTTTTGCATTAACTTTTTAATTAGAATAACTCTTTTAGAAAAAATCTAAAAAGTCTGAAAAAATATATATTAAACTACAACTGATAAACTTTATTTTAATATAAAAATAATAATTATTTCTTAATAAATTATAAAATTTAATATAAAGAGAAATTTTCAATTTTCACTATATTTTATTAATAAATTTGGCTTCTGAGTCATTACTTTTGGTCATCTCTATATATATATAATTTTCAAATAATTTATATTTATAAAATTAAATATATATATTTATTATTTTTCAGAATGTAAATAAAGAATCATATATTATTTTGCTATATATAAAAATTGATTTTTATATAGAATTTCTGATTATTACATTATATAACTGATTTTAAATAAATAAACTAATTAAAAAATTTATTATTTTAGACTTATAATAATTCATTATTTTCTAACTATAATAAATATACTTATTTAATATTTATTTAATTAATACTAATTAGAAAAAGTTTTATTTTGATAAATTTATAATAAATTCTATTTTTATTAAATAAACTTAATATATTCTTTATAAAAATTTATTTTAAAATTGCTTATTTAAAATATTTAAAGTTAACTTATATAAGCACACAATCCAGTAAATTTGATATGGAATTCTTTAAAATTTTATTAAATTAATATATCTTATACTATTAAAAAATCTTGCTTGTAATATTCTAAAGAATATATCTATAAATTTTTATAATTTTGAATGTTAAATTATTAAAATACTAATGAAAATGTCTATTATTATTACTTTTATCAGAAAATATATAATACAAAGAAGAGATATTCTAATATAATGAAGAAAATGATATTTCAATATTTGATATTTAGAATACACAAAAAATATTATTTTTTTATTTATTATATTTGAACAAATAGAATATTAATATTTTCATATAATTTAAATCGATAAATAGTTATCATCTTTTAAAATTGCTATATGTCAGTTTTGTTTATTTATGTTTAAACAAATCAAATTCTAATATTTTCTCAAAAATATCACTCTTAAATTTATTAAATTTAGACATGATAAATTAAATAATAATATTTTTATGCGATTTCAATTATCAGATATCAAAATTTCAATTTATTAATTTATATCACTATATAATATACAAAATAATCATTTGTTTCTTTTTTTAATATTAATTTTTTACTAAATTTACTAATAGATGAATTTGCTTTTTAGTTATAATAAATATATTGATTTTTGATTTATATATAATTTTATAAAATCATGAAAAAATATGCATTGCCAATTTTTTCTTCCCGCGCTGTATAATGAAAACCTTGGAAGGTTTGGTTTGAATCAGATAATTTCAGCATAAAATAAAACAAAGACTCAATTCAAATAAGGGGAGTGACATTTGTTACGTAATTTTTACCATGTACATGGGATCAGCTAGCAATTACGTTTCTAATTGATCAAAAAAACTAATTATAATAGGATCATGCCACTAAGTAAAAAATATTACGTAATAAATGGCTTATCCCTAATATTTCAGTTGGATATTCTAAACATCATGGACTTTGCTAAAAAATTGAGCTCATTAACTAAAAAAATTATGCCAATTTAGCAATTCATAAGTCTTATATATCATTTTATGGGATCAAAAAATTTTTTTGTCGAATTCTTAATAAAACTCATGTTGAAATTTGACTTTTGTAAACGCATTCAAACTCAAAGATTGTTATGTTAACTTTATAACATCTTTTATTAATTGAATCATGTTCCAGGAACAGAATAATCTCCCATCTCGACGAGTATCAATTTGCAAATCCTTCAAAGTACAGTACATGTCATGTAAATATATTGAGATTTCAATGTAGATTGTTTTTCGGGGATTTTCGGGGATACGGGAATCGTGTACATATAAAGTATTATGTTACATGTAGATGTAATTTGTGAAACATGAAATTCGGGTAGTTTATATAACAAATACATGTATTAGGCCGATACGGCAAATGAAAAAGTACATGTACGTAATGAAACGTACATTATCGTTGTATATGTATGAAACGAATCAAGGGAACAAATAAAAACTATTTAAGTATGAACAGATTCTCTTTACACGCTGTTGAAAAAAGTTGCTCTGTTTTTTCCTTTTTCCGACAAAATCTTTTTTCAATTCTCTTTTGACAAGAGCAATCATTTCGACCGCAATCTTCACTATTAGAAATATTCCAAAGGAGCATCATCTTTACCTTAATATACTACTGAACCCATACTAAATCTTCATAAAATTATGGTGGATTTCGAGAGTATTCTCGCTTGCGTCTTTACCATTTTATTTGACGTATTAATAATATTATTAGTTGTATTGTTAGTCAAATATTTCTATGAAACACTAGCGAGAAAATCTAGTAATACAACGAATGAAGAAGTGCCACAAGTTGAAGTTAAATTAAGTGAAAATGGCAGACCGATAAGCGAAATGACGATGGTTGATTTGGGGGAAGGAGAAGACGAAAGAAAGAAAAAGAAAAGTGAAAAGAAACGGAAAATTGAACATTTGGTCATCACAATTCCACCGTAGACAATATACTATATATATTACTAGCAATAGCTACCGCACCACTACCTAACAGCATGATTACTGTTATAAAAATTAGTTGTTCTTTGAGAAAAAATTTATATAAAAGCTTGCCGAGTTTTTATACTGCTCAATTAATAAATAGAAAGAGAACCAAGTAAAATTATTATGAAATGGCTGGAAAAAGTCTAATTATAAAAATAACTATAGAGAATCTTAATTATATAATAATTGCATTATATTAAAGTTTTCAAATATAAATTAATTTTTCTTCAAAAAATCACAATATTCTCAGATTAAAATATTAATATACACATGTATTCTGAATCAAGTTGAGATTTGAAACATTTCAGAATTATTATTATCTATTATTAGAATTATAAACCGATTTTATAAATGAATAATACCATCTCATTATAATCAATCTTGATATATAATATAATTACATTTTTTATTTGCTAATTAATTTTATATTGTTAAGAAATTAAGATAGAGAAACGAGATAATCTCAAACTTATGTTCATATGACTCTATAAATGAGCGAGGAAAAAGTCTCATATGAAAATATTTTATATAATTTTACTAATTTGGAATTGATATTTTTTTAAAGTGGTTTTATCTAATTACTATTCTATAAAAACTGATATTAAGATTGAAATAACTCAAATTAAGAGAGACTTATATATAGAATTTGAACAAAACACACAGTTTTATAACAAGAAAAATATTTATTATAATAGTGATAATTATTTAAACTATTATATCATTAGTTTCAAAGAAAAACTACAATAACCTATCTTTTTCATTCTAATTTGCTTTTCTTTGTTAATTTATATATTCTTATTTTAGATAATAAAAATAATATGCATTAATATTAATTAAAATAAAATGCTTATGATAAATAAAAATTATAAAATAAAGTAATCAAATTAAAGAAAGAAAATATAATACTGAAATTAATATAAGATAATTATCATTATATGAATTTTTATAAAAATAGAATTATAATAATAAAAAAATATAACATAGAATTTATGTAATTTAACATAGATTATGAAATTAAAATTCTGCAATAATACATTAAATAATTTGATTTAGTACGCTACTAATTATTTAATTAAAAATTACACTTTTTAACCACGTGAAGAAAGATAAATCAGTGATCAGTTACGTCACTGACTTTTAAACCAACATATATATATTCAAGGGATGCAAATTCTATAAATACATGCAGTGAAATTTTGTATTCCAATAAATAAAATTATATATTTATATTGCAAAAAGCAAATTCGAATAAGCTTTAAACTTTCTTGTGATTATTTTAATAATGAGTGGAAAAGTTTATGCGATGATAATGCGTATATTTTGAAATCAGCTGAATCTGAACGTATGGTAACGAAACCTTTTGTCATTCATCAATAAGAATTGCCAATTGATGGAAATCTATAACGAATATGATCATCATTTCTTTTCTAATGATAATAATAACGATAAGTTAAATATAAACAATCAGTATTACGATGAAACTACCTGAATCCTCTCAATATGTTATATTTGATGAAACCTTTTGAAGAAAATGTCTAGCGAATGAATTATATGGCAAATGATTTTTTGTAGCGGTGTACAATTAAAACTAGACTTGAATAAAATCAATATACGCATGCAGTTTGCCACAGATGTGTAATAACATAGACAAATCCCAATACATGTATTTTTTATTTACTTTTAAGCATACACTAGTCAAAATTTGTTAAATGTAAATATGACTCAGTTGACAAGGGTTAAATAATTTTCATTGAAGTTATGAGTGCCAAGCAAACTGCAAGAAAAATGTCATAATCCGGTGATAGTATAATGAATTGTCTCTTGCCAAGTACAAAAGAAGTAGCAAAAATAAAAATTTACCATGATCTGGAAGACCATAAGATCTTAACTATCAAAAAAGAAGTAAAAAAGATAATCTGAGCCATTCATGACATTAGCGATAAACAATCTGTGCAAAAACTTGCCTGAAGATTCTCTAAAATAATTCTATCCCTTTTCATAATATAATATATTTATTATTTTAGAAAACATGAAGTTTTAGCAAAATAACACTTGTTTTATACCGGAAAAAAGTTACAAAATTATTCAAATATAAAATATCAATAATTAACATGTTCTCAAGACTCTAATTTCATAAAAATATCTGCAGATTATTGAAGAATAATATTCAAAAGTGTATAAACTTCTCAAAGAAAATATGTTCAAAATTCAATATGTTAATTTATGAGAAGATTATAAGCTTAATTTCTCAAAAAATCAAAATAATATAAATGATATTTTAATTTGTAATAAAAAAAGATTCTAAATATTATATAGTTTATTTTAAACATAAATTATAAACTTATTAATCTAATATTATTTAATTATATAATATAAATTTACAAGAATTCTATGTTATTAATCATTATCGTAAACTACTAATCAAAGTATCCCTCTGACTAAAGTACCCTCTCCCTTTTTGGCGTTCTATTTTTGTAAAGTACCCAGATACTATGCATGGTATATGTATTAAAAATTTAAGCATGATTTATCAAGTACCCCGAGTACTAAATATAGTAGGTGGCTTAGAAATTTAAGCATAGTGCAACAGCTTGTAAAGCATTCCTATTATGATCATATCTAATTATTATTATTAGAGTAAAAAGAAAAAAGAATATAATGTTTGGCATTCTACATATATACAAAAAGCCTATTGATAATATAACAAAATATTAATATTTAATTTCTTTCTCATCACTAAAACTTTGATATGAATTTCCACTCGCATTACCCATCACACCACATGTATTATGCAATGAACCTTCACCTGCATTACCCGCTACATCATTCAATAAACCTTTATCTACACTAACAATTTGAGATAGACTTTCACTTATTTTGTTATTCTAATTATTTTGATATGTCTCATCCTCTAAATTATAATTTAAATCCATATTTGCTTCCTCTTCTTCCTCTTGAGTAATATTTACTGTTGTATAATCCTTAGTTATACTGCTTACCTGATCATAATCAAATAATAAATTGTTTTCTGAATCATCTGTTTCAGTTGAAACTTCACAACATTTAAATACTCGCATAATGAGATCAGAATCAATGGCATCTCATGCAGTTTTAACCCATTCTGTTAACTTGGCATAGGATAGTTTCTGGATTTGACCGGCTGTAGTAAGTTAATATATATCTTGTAATATCTAATTATTATATAACTCGTACATCTAAAAATAATAAATTAATATCATACATAATATTAACATAGTAAAAAAGAATAAACTTATCTTTACTTTGAAACACTTATTAATTGCAACATCTAAAGATTGCAATTTTGAGGTCAAACCTCCAGGAATTATGGCAATATTTGTGTTTTTCTCAATAAATCATCATTTTACACTATCTACTAGATGTCTTTTAAAGGAATCTAGAACAAGAAGAGATTGTAAATTTCCATAGAGATTTCTTTTAGTTCACATCTTTTCAATCTACCATAATATTTCTTCTTTATTCATCCATCCTTTTGCATTAGCTCAAACAAAAACCTCTTTAGGAAAGATTTCTCATGGAACTTTTTTCAATTTGAAAATGCACAAAGATGATAATTTTGTGCCATCTGCCATACAAGCTAAAACTACTGTAAAATTTCTTTTTTTATTACCAGTTATATGAATACTGACAGTTTTAGTTCCATATTGATCAATTGTTGTTGCAACTGGATGATCAAATATACATGGAGTTTTATCCATATTGCCAATGAATTTCAAAGGATAGTCATATTGAATTTGATGATAAAGAACAAAGCTTAAAAAGCTTTCTTATTTTTCAATTAAATCAGCAGAAAGATGCTGAGCAATAGTAGTTTGTTATCGAATAGATAAATTATGGTAAGTCATAAAAATATCAAGCCACTTTTCTGAAAATTTGAAATCTTGAATTCTAGGATAATGATTTTTCTATTCATTTGTTATTACAAGAGATATAGCTTTTCGGATTGCTACCTTTCTTTGAACTGCTTTTTCAGAATTACACATATCTTGAATCCAATCAGCCAAAAATGTTTCTAATTTTGGATATGCAGCAGGCTTTTCTTTATGAAATTTTAAAATATGAGATGCTACAGATCTTAATTCTTGTATCTTGTTTTTCCAGTCACATATTTGTTTGGGTTTAATATCAAACTTTTTTGGATACTTTTATAGTGTTGAAGATAATGAAGAACCATTAGCTTTTCTCTGGCATACCAAGATCGATATAATTTTTGAGTAGATCTTGCTCTTGCTCTTTTGCTTGGTTTATTTACATGAACTATTTTTTGATGAAAAAGTACCTTTTTTTATGTGTATGCAATTAAAAATTTGTGATCTACAAGTATTCCTAAAATATATAATACCTAAGTATAATACCTAAATATTATACATAGTTGTACTCCCCTTCTGACCAATGTACCCTCCTATATAAAGTACCCTACTAAATAGGGTGAAAATATTAAGTACCCCAGGGCTTTTGGTTAGCAGTTTACGGTATATTTGATAATTAACTTTAAATTTTTATTAAAAAATAAATCTGAAAGTAGTATTTATTAAGTATTTTAAAAAAATTTATATTATTTAATAAATAAAAAGAATTTATTTTGTATAAGAAATAATTAAAAATATTATTAAAAAATTAATTAAATATAATATATATTAATAAGATAGATAAATATTTTATTATAACTTGATATTTAATTATTATTATAGCAGATATTATATTTAATATTATTATTATAAATTTTTCAGATCTAACTTTTTCTTATTATTATTTTTTTATATTAAAATTTATTATTTGCAAAAAGTAAATATATAATTTCTTTTATTTATTATTATAATAAAAAATATATATATTATTTTAATAAAAAATATATATATTATTTTAATAAACTACTCTAATTATTAATATATAAAATAAAATTTTTAAACTTTATTTCATATTTAATATAATATTTATAATTTTATATTTAAAATTAAAGTTATTAATATATTATACTTAGATAATTTATATTTAGAATTTAATAACCTAATATAATTTTCAAAATAAAAGGAATTAAC
>CAJVPS010001816.1:0-14049 GCA_910591765.1 Ambispora leptoticha | reverse complement strand
ATAAAGTCTTTGAGCATCATCTGGAAACATTATTTGGTATCATAGGTCGTACTTCTTATCATAATTTCGTTCACAAAATGACGATTCATCAGTTATAATTTCGTACATAACCATTCCAAGCCTATAAATATCTGCAGCGTCAGTGTATGGATTTCCACTTAGAACCTCTGGACAGCGAAGTACACCATAGATTGTTGGTCAGATTTTTCTATGTTTGTTGTCCCAAATCAGAAAGTTTAACGATATTCCAGGATGAAAGTCATGATGTAGAAGTTTTTCTGCATCCGCTGATCTGCTCATCCATGTAATGATAATTCAACTGATTAGATCAGTGATAAATTTTACAATAGATATATTGTTATCGTTATGGATCAATGATAACTAAACCACTTACAAATGAATGTATGAGAAACTTGTGCATCGTGATTTTCACCATATGAGCATTGATAAACTTAACGTAAACGTAAGATGAACCTATCTATTTTGGTGTACCTCCTATTTTCGTGCATTATAACTCGACATCCAATCGTTGGATTTGAGCCAAAAAAATATTACCATGCAAATTCGTCTTATCGAAACGAATATAATTTTGACTCAAATTCAAAAATCGGACGTCGAATTATCATATCCCGAAATAGGAAATGGGAGGGATGCACGAAAATTGGTAGGTTCAGCTTATTAAAATAAGTCACATGCTTTACTAATACTTACATTATGGTATTCTGTGATACAAATCGATGTGATGTCACATTGCTTTGATGATGACAGCCCTTGCTCTTAGAAAGGGACGACGTGTCAATCTCATAAGGTAAACAACCTCCAACTTGTGAAAAGATGATATTACCTATAAAGAGATAGCATGCACACTTGTAGCACTCGTAAGGCAGCAAATAGTTACCATAGCGAGAACGTTTTGCATACAATTCTGTCTTTCGCCTCGTTTGTTTGATAGAATTACCTTATTAGTGCACACAACAATTTTTCAAGATGCACAGGAGTTGAGACTAAAGGTGGCAGTGTTGCAGAAAGATTCAACAATTTTTTCATAATGGACAAATCGTTATACATGTAATAACTTTTATTATATCTCGTTACATTTTTCAATGCAAATTGCAGTTACCGTATATCGAATATCTTTATTCAGCTAAACAATATTACCATTACGATTGATCTTGGCAAAAAAATTTCTCAAGTTTTCATTTAATTTCAAAAATTCTGCATCTTCATGGGATTTGGATTTTTTTCTTGACCTATTATATATAACCTATATTCTGAATCTGGGATTATTGAATCAAAAATCATCAGTTTGCTTAGAATTTTGTTTTGTACGGGATAAAAAATTTTTTAGTTTACGTATCCATAGAGATAAAATACATGTACATGTATATCGGAAATTTTTTCTTTGTCTATATAACACGAAAGCACATTGATTGTGCAATGTACGTACGATCTTTTGATGGCGTTTTTATGCAAGTTACGATTACAAACAAAAAAGCCCGCGAGAATTTTGATCGGGCTCCTTGATAGCTCAACATAATAGTTCTAATGTACTTGTATGAGTGATTATTTTATTGATGCAAGTTTTGCTTCCTTCAAAGTGTTATGACCAAAATAGTTGAACCGAGGATGTGAAATATGAATTACTGCGAAGAGTTTCCGATTCATATGAAAGATTGATCACAATTTTCATCAGATAATATCATCGTTTTAACACAAACGAATATTTTATTTTTGAGATTTTTATCTATAACTCTATATCTAAACTAAAGAAAAATTCTAACTTCTAAATTCTAATTCAAGAACTGCGAAAAGTAAGATCCAGAACAATTTCTCGTGTCTAATTATTATTTAAGCCATATAATCAAAATTCGATCATGGAAAATCGCGCCCATGATAAACCGTAGAAAACGAAAGTTCCAATAAAAAAATCGAGACTAATGAGAGAAAAAGGTAGAATGTGATCGAGTAACGCGCTAAAATTAAAATGATTAATAACGAACAGGATACTTTCGTTATTCTAAAAAATGAATCGAAAATATGTACATTTTTGATAATTATTTACAATATTTACATTTTAATCTTAACGATGTGTGTGATTTAAAATGAAAAAGTTGACGATAAACTACAGAATAAGACAATTCATTACGAGTATTTCGAAAATCGGAAACAGTTATCAGAAAACGACTAAATAGTGTCATAATAAGTATATTGGGCGATTTATTAATTTTCCGTTATTTGGAGTCAAAGTATAATAAAGGAATGACGTGTGTGGATTTATTCCGAATTATGTTACGATTTTTCGAGCAATAAATAAAATCGTAAAAAAGCGATTTGTTGAATATAACGTAGGTTTCCTTCGATTCGTTTTAATATGAAAATATCAGAAAGTGGTTTTGTAAGTTTTCAAGGAAGGAAATAAATATTGTACAGAGAGGCTTAAGTGAAGTAGCGAGTTTACGAGTAAACGGTTAGGACATAACTGGTATATAAAGCTTAATGGAAGTTTGGTGGATTTCTTAGTTCTAACGGTCAAAAGCTCGTTAGATAAGAGAGGAATCGCCAAGGAAGGAAGGAAACAAACAAAAAGAGAAATTTCGCCGGTTGATATATCTGCAAAAAACCTCAGCTTTCATAATTAATACATGCAAACGTATATGCATACATGCCGCGTAAATTATTCGCCAACATTTGCTTAGCGGCAAATAAATGAGTAGAGTAAAAATTAGTTACTTTGTGTTTTGATTTAAACTGCATTTACTAAAGAAATACCTTTTGAAATCGAATAATTAATTTTTAGTTTGTGATAATTTCAGTCGATCACGTTGTTTAGCGGGGAGTATACAGGAATCTCACTGATTAGCAAAATAATGAAAGGATATACATGTATGACTCCCTCGGGTCCCGCATGTTAATTTATTCAGTACATGCACATGTACATAAAAATTTTTAGATTTCGTATCACCACAAATTTTATACTTACGAAGTTTCCTTCATGCAAGCAATATACTGTATCCTGATTCATCAATAATATTATCCAACGCGCGCATTGTTGGTCTGATACCAAAAATTTTTTTTTCAAAAGAAACTAGTTACGAGTGGTAGAAGTTTTCGATTTCTTTTCTTTTAAAGTCTCTGATTTTCAAAGATGTCCATCCTCACGTTGTTGCGATTACAAACTTACATGGATTTTTTTTAATATTAAACATGCCATGTCTATTTCCAAAACGAGAAATATGAATATGTACAGAATAAACAAACAAATATGCATGTAAACGAATGAGACTTGAAACACAGAAACAATATGTTACTCTATTGAACAAAAATCAAATGAATAAACTGGTCTAGAATCCTGTTTCAACGGTGAACACCAACGCATAAATATATTACCAATCATTTTTCTTTTACTGACAGTTTCACAAAATGACTAAAAAAGAAAAAAAGATACTCCTTTTACTACATGTGCGTAAAGCATAGCATCAGAGCTTTACGCGCTAATTGCTTCGAGCTTACTTTTTGCAGTTATTTTTCACCTCTATTAAGAAAATTTGTTATATACAGAGCGGAAAGTATGATATAAATATAACACAACAGCTCTAATAACTTTGCTAATGCCACTCCTGTTGTTTTATCTTTGGGAAAACAAACACACAGCTGATAACAGGTTTATCGATGGAGAGAATTCATGCAATGATATTCTATTGTTTCCATTTATGATTATGAAAAACGCGCTTTCTCAAGGGTTTAGCATAAATGCATACATGTAAAGGTTTCGAAGTAGCGAAAATCCGTTTATCATTGTGTGTGTCGAATAAAAACACTGTTAAAAATAAAAATAAAAAAATTTTAACTCTTGCATGGATGGAATTTTTGAACTAATAAAATCAAGATAGAGTAAGCTACTTATTCGTATTGAGTTAATTTCTGCGCGTATTATTAAACCATTAATTATATGCCGAAAAAGTTTTTAAGCGAAACAGATTGCAGTTGGACAGAATAGCATTTATTCAAAATGAATTATTTATTTGTCGTCAAACCACATGTGCTTATTATCTAAGAGATATGTGTCGTAACTATAACTTTGCAGTTCAAACAAAAGCTTAGCGATGTGCTAAGGTACACATGGTAATTACAAAAAAGCACTCAAGCTTACGACACATCAAGCAGGAGCTTTAAACAAATCCTGCAAATTGCCACCGGTTTATCCATTCAAATGTTTAATTTTAATAATTCGAACAGTCTTATTCCGATTACAGAATTTTCTAATACATGAATTAGCTAATTTATGATTAGCTAATTCATTCACCTACATCCCAGTGCTACTCGCAAAGGTGGTTTGATTGTTTTCAGACGTGTAATGCTTTTTTTATTTATACATGTGATCTATTTAGTGCATAGTTTTCATAGAATTCGTAAATTTTCACTAGCTCCGGATATTAATACTACGTATTCGTAAGCATTGGAAAAGATTATTTTATGAATCAAATTTAATAACCAAGATTCAATACTTGGGGAAGCTAATAAAAATCAGGCAAACTATTCGAATAAATTTGCTATTGACCTATTAGCCTCGTCCACTTTTAGTTTATCTTTAACGATTAGTTTTTGGCTTTGAAAATTTATTTCATACTTAATTTTGACAAAACTTTTGATGTCTAAAATGCATAAATCAGTCCTTAAAATTTCTCGCAAGCTGACTTTGGATTGGCTCGTAAAGCCCAAATTCCCCATTTCAAAAAATTTAATGGAATGACTTTTAAGCTAATTTACTATATAAAAAAGAAATTTAGCGAAATCAAACACAAATTAGTATACTTTTAATAATAAGAAAAGATGCATTTATGTATAAAAAATTTCATAATGGAAACGGACACATCATAAATTTGCATATACAGTCGCACCTCGTTATAATCACGTCATCAGGAACCGAAAACCAGGTGACTATAAAAAGGAGCGATTATATAAAATTCCCTTTATATAGTCATCAATAAGTCATTAAAAATTTTGTGACTATATCAAGATAACTAGCCTACATTAATTTGCATTAGTTTTGCATTATTATCTTAATTATTCATTATCTTATTTATTATCTTATTTATTACTTAATTATTATATATTTATAAAAAAATCCCATAATTAATATTTGTTTTTCTGATTTTTCATATTTTTACCTATATTCTTTATGCATTTTTCTTAAGATCCATAACTTCTTATACTTAAGATTTGATTTCAAATTGGCTTGCACTTCATAGCAAAGAATTGTTTACATAGTATTACACACTTTCATAATTATTACAAGTGGAGGAGATAGTATTTCATCTTTACTTTCTTATTTATTTTCATTATTTTTGATTGCTTCACTCTAAATTATAGCAATATTTCTTGATTACTAAGTATGTTTTCTATAACAGTTTATTAACTACTTGAATGAATTTTTCTATAGTTAAGATGATCTCAAATTATTATTTGATAATAATTATTAATAATTATTATAATATTATTATTATTAATTTTAATTTCATCTTTAATATATTGATCTGTAATTATTATTCCAGAATTGTCTATATCTGAAAGAATTTTTATTTTATATTAATAGTTTTTAATTATTATATCACTTATATAATCTTATATTTCTATAATAAAATTAATTATTTTTTTTATATTAAGCTTATTTTTAAAACTGAAAAACTATAAAAATAAAATAAAATTATCAAATAAAATAAGAATAAGAAATTTTACATACTTTTCTAAGTTTAATATTTATTTTAAATTATTTAAGAATATACTTGCAATAAGTATATTTATATTTTATTTTAATATAATAAAAAATTAATTCTTGATCTTTAATAATAATTTTTATATAAGCTTATTTATAGTTTATTAATTTTATTATCTAAATTCTATTAATTATTCATTATCTTTTGATTAATTTTTCTCTTGATCTTTCTCTTAATCATTCTTTTGATTATTCTTTTAATCATTTTCTTAATTATTCTTTTAATTATTTTCTTAATTTTCTTTTTAGTTTTTTTTATAATTAATTATATTTTCAAACTTAGATTAATTACTTATTAATTCTTAATTACTATTATTAATATTTTCTATATTATTAATAATATTTAATATTTAATAAAGAACTAATATAATATATTATATAATAATATATTATCAATAAGCAACAAGATTTTTCTATTTTAAATATGAAATTTAATATTAATATAATATAATTAATTTTCTTAAATATCTAATCACATTTATATCTATAAGTTATTTTTATAAATAATTAGAAGTTATAATATATTTTAATAATTAAAATATTAAGATTTTTTTAAATAGTCAATAACAAACAATTAAAGTTTATCAGAATTATTTATATTTATAATCAGTAGCATAATAAGTCATAATATATTCTTAAAAAAATTAATTTAAAATCAAAATAAATAAAATAAAACTAGATTTCTTATTTTTTTTCTGATAATAACTTTCTTTACTAATATTTAATATGATAGTATTTAGTAAAATAATCTAATTTCATTAATATTATAGATATTTTTAATTTATATTAAGATAAGAGTTCTTAAAGCTTAATTTTTTTATCAGATAAAAATTCTAAAGGCATACTTAATACTTTTTATATTAATATAAAAAGTTTCATTTTTTGAAATTTATAAGTTATTTATTTAAAAGCTTTATATTATTATTAATAATATCAAAATATTATATAAATTTATAAGCTTTGAGTTTTACTAGCTTATCTATAAGAATTAAATTAGTAGCTAAAACTTGATTTATTTAAAAATTTATTATTATATCAAGTTTTAAATATTTAATCTTTTAACTTTTATAATAATTTTATATTATAATATTTTCTTCAAGAAGCAGATACTGCTCTTTTTTTTAAAGTTTTAGAAATTATTGATCAGTTAAATTTTAGCTTAAAATATCTTTTTAAAAACTCATCAGTAATATCTTTATATTTAGATATTAGATTCATCTTGAAATATTCATATATTTACTTATACAAAGTATTATTAATATAATACTATATTTTTTTAAATATAAAAATTGATGATATAATAAATTAAAAAAAAATTATAATTATAAAAATATAGGAGATAAAAGGAAAAAATATAAGAAAGAGTAATAAATAAAGCTAAAAAAAAATTATTAATCTAGCGTAATTAATTAATTTAAAAAAATTAATTAATTAAGTTAATTATATTATATATTATGATTGATCAATATTTGTAGTTATGTGATTTGTAATTATATCAAAGATAGTATAATATTATTAATAATTAAAATCAGGTGATAGTGATTATAGTGTAAATATGACTATAAAAATAAATTTAATAAAAAATTAATTGATAAATAAAAAAATGTGACTATATCGAGAGTGATTATAACGAGGTGCGACTGTAAATTGAAGTCTACCACATAAAATTTGCCATCAAAGAGCTTGAATAATTCAACTACAAATTTTTCATATAATCAAATGGAATTTTAATTCGATGTTATTCTTCCATATGCTTGAGAGATTTCGACGACGATGTGTGATAATTTTATTGACGCTTTTGCGTTTGATTAAATGATAGATGGATGAATCAGCATTGAACAATAAGTTACAGGCAAAATGGAGATTTCTTACGAGCTTTATGTAACTAGCAAATGGTATTTGGAAAAATTTTCTGTCATATAAGTAAAATAATTTCGAATTCAATCAAATTATAAATAAAATGCGGTATATTTTATGCTTCAAGCTCAAGAAGTTATTTCCCTTTTTTTCCAAAATTGGATGGCGTATTTTCACTGGCACAAAAATGAATGGTCTACAAAAATAGCATCAATGAATATAAATAACCTTTTTTTTTCAATCAACCTTTCATTTATTTCTCTAGTAGTATCATTATACATGAAATTTAGGATGTTTGATAGTTATAAATAAACAACAATTTTTTAATAACTTTGTTGGTTCAGTTTTAATGATGTCGTCCAAGATTGAACGAAACGAACAAAGAATCTAGAGAAATTTACGACACCTGCAAACATTGTGATGCACAAATGATGAGCCTATACTGGTGTAAGGAATGTGAGCGCGAAAAATTTCAACAAAACTTTAGTAGTTGGACAAGTAAAAATGAAGAATATGATGAATTTATACAGAAAACACAGTTAAAAGCTTCAAACCATCGTGATTATTTCGAATTATCCCATATGAACATTTTTCGTATATAAAACAAATCGGGAAAGGCGGTTTGGAACGGTGTACTCAGCAATATGGAAAGAAGGATTGGGATGAGAAGGAATATAAATGGATACGAGTTGTACCAGCAAATATAATGATAAAACGTTTAAATCAGAAATCCTTAAACAGCAAACATTTAAAGAAAGTACCGTATTTCACCGCATAAAGTACCCAGGGTACGTTACACCTGGAACACAAAAAAGTTGATTCGTACCCGGGGGATACGTTGTAAAAAGGTGGGTATATTAAATGGTGGGTCTCTTATACAGAGGGTATATTAAACAGTGAGTCTCTTATATAGCGGGTATATTAAATGGGGGGTCTTTTATATAGAGGATATATTAAACAGATGCATTTTCTGTATGACAAATTGCAGAATGCGTATTGATTAGAAAAAAAATTTTGAACACGTAAATTTTTAACAAAATGGTACGAAGAGTACTCAATTCCAAACGTGCAATCATTACTACTAAAAAAAAACGAACATGGTGTGCACGCGAAAAATTGGCAATTCTTACCTATCTTGACCAGTATCCAAATGCTAGTATCCGTAGTACTGCTCAAAAATTTGATATTCAACCCAAGCAAATTCGAGACTGGCGTAACAATCGTGATGCACTAATGAAAGCTAGACCACACATCAAACGTCTTAATAATGGAGCAAAACCAAGATATCCAGCAATCGAAACTGAACTTGTTCAATGGGTAAAAATATTGAGAAAACAACAAAAAGTAGTAACTCATCATATGGTATATATGAAAGCTAAAGCATTAGCAACAAAGCAACATTTTATTAATCTTTATCCAAATATACATGAATGTAAATGGAGCGAACAATGGATTGATGGATTTATGAGATGACATAATCTCAGTAACCGATGACGCACTACTATCGCCCAAAAATTACCTGAAAATTTGGAAGTGTTAAAACAAAACTTTTTGAGTTTTGTTTTGTATCGTCGTATTCAACACAATTATCTAATAGCATTGATCGGTAATATGGATGAAACACCATTGGCATTTAATCTTCCAAATGCTACAACAATTGAAGAAACAGGAGCAAAAACAATTAGTATTCATACTACAGGACATGAAAAATCAAATTTTACAGTTATACTTACCTGTATGACAGATGGTATAAAATTGTCACCCATGATTATTTTTAAACTTGTCAATGTTCCATGTCAAATATTTCCAAATGGAATTTTTATTTGTATCAATCGACAAGGTTATATGAATGAAGAAGAAATGATTTGGTAGATTCAAAATGTTTGGACTCGTCGTTCTCTGTCACCTGATTCACAATCTTTACTTGTATTAGATTCATTTCAAGATCACTTGACTGATTCTGTCAAATGAAAATTTGGAGAGAGAAAGACCAATATGGCAGTAATTCCTGGTGGATTAACTTCAAAGTTGCAACCATTAGATGTTTCTATTAATAAATCATTCAAATCAAAGGTACCGTAAGTTATTTTTTATAATTTTTTTATTAAATGCTTAATTTTAATCACTTTTTTGTAGGTACGTCACCAATATAATGATTGAATGACAGAAGAAATTAAGAAAATGACTCTTACTGGATGAATTCAACATCCTGCTTACAATACTGTGGCTGAGTAGGTTAAAGTAGCATGGGATAGAGTTGATCCTGGACTTATTTGCAAATCTTTTAAGTGCTATAGAATTTTAAATGCACAAGATGGCTCAGAAGATAATTTGATTTTTGATTATGATCGAGTAAGTTAAAGAACTGGTAGCAGTTATATATTTTATAATGGTCAAGAAGAAGAAAATGATATTAAAGTGGATTCTAGTGATGTGAGTAATGAGAGTGGAGAGAGCCATCAAGGGGGTGAGTTTTTAGATGATAAGAATGAAGATGAAGAAAGTTTTCAAGAAAGAGGTATTGATAAATCTTTTAATTTGAATGGAATTTGCCAAGAAGAGAATGAGGAGGATGATAGTGATGATTATTATGAGCAGATATGTATTAATTACCAAAATATATGGAACTAAAATTTAATAAAGCAATTCATAGATTCTTTTTTACCTTTCTTCTAATATCCTGTATTTTCTATCTATTTTTCCTTTCCATTAAATAAAAGCTATAGATCAATAAAAATCCCACAATAATTCTGTCTTTATTTCTCACATGTTAGACAGTTTTTTTTTCACTCACATCTGTGCATTCTTATAAGGTTTGGTAGTGAGAATAAAATAAACTATCGTTATCTTTTTTTCACGTGGTATATTATATTAAGAAAATATATTATACAGAGGATCTATGTTCAAATTTTATTGTGTACCCAGATCTGTTATATATTACCAATGCTATAACTGTGATATGTACCTGGATATATAACATGGTGGGTCTGATACTACCCCAGGTACTTTATGCGGTAAAATATGGTACATTATTTATTTTCTATTTCCACTTATTTTTGATAGATATAGTCCATTGCAAAAAGATTGATACACCAATATAATTCTAATAAAAAATATTCAAATTTTAACTAATCTTTATAATTTTTTTATATTAAATAAAAAATTATCCAAATTTATTTTAATTATTCTATTATACTTTAATTTAATAATAAATGAAGCATTACTTTACTGAAAAAACTAAAATAAAATTATTTAATCAAATTTCATGTAGTAAAATTTAAGAAATACTAATTCAAAAAATTTTATTATTAGTAAAATTTTTTTTTATAAAAGATATATAATAAAAATTTTTATATTTAAATAAATCCCAATAACTAATAACTTAATTAAATGAGACAGAATTAAAAATTTTATTTTGAAAAAATAATCTATTAATATTTATCTGATATATCTATATTTTCATAATAAAAATGAAATTGTTCATTCATGTAATATTATGTTTTAAAGTTGTAATTATAGGTTAAAATTTTAATTATAAAGAGTATGAATATATTATGATATAATGTGTTTATCAACTTTATAATCTTTTCTATGAAAGCAGAATTATTTTTTAGATGATTAAAATATCTAGTTCTGTATTATCTATAGCATATTATTACATATATGTGTGCACTGTATAATTTTTGTTTTTCAAGTTTAGTTATGTGAGGTGATAAAAAATCTGTAGGTCAGGATCTAACAACATAAGACTCAGGTAGCAACATATAATTTTTTAATTAATGAAATTACAAGAACATCATGATTATTTGTATTTTTTGAATATTTAGATTTTTATAACTTATATTATAACTGATATAGCAGACAATTTTAATGATATCTCTATTCAAGACCAAAACTTTTATCATAATTCAAATTAGAATCAAAATTTGGTGAATATATTGCAAAAAAATATATTTTGAATTATGTATATTATTATTTTAATTGTGACAAGTTGAGATAAAATTGAATAAATTAGTATATCTTGTATACTTCTCTGACATGGATCATAGGACTTTTTTCAAATATAGTAATGCTTAATTTTTTTATAAAATTTCAAGTTTGAAATTCTTAATAATCTACATAGTAATTTACATCAGGTTTTTTTATCAAAATGTTATATTAATGAAGTTTATTTGACTTTATTAATAAGATGTAGGATACCTGTTAGCTTTAATTACAGCTTGAACATGATACTCTATACTTTTAATCAAATTTCCATAAATGATTTATCTATGTTAGATCATTTCTCTTGTAACAGATTGAACAGTTCAGTTTCATTTTTTGATAGAGGAATATGCTTATGAATATAATACTCTAATTCATTCCAAATATTCTTAATAGAATTGAGATTAAAACTTTACATAGACCAGAGAAGTTGATCAATATTATTATTTGAAATCCAATGTAAAGTTAATCTTGCTTAATGAATTTATGTATTATCATCTTGAAATATATAATTATTTTAATATCTAATCCTTCTAAATAAAATAATAAATAGCTATTTAAAATATTGATATAGTTATTTGCAATTTACCTACTATTAACTCAAACTAGAAAATCTAATTCAAATAAACTAAAATATTACTAGATTATAACTCTCTTGTAATCTGATTTAAAGGTTGGAACTAAATAATTAACATCATATTTCTCTTCAGATTTTCTCCAAATATAATCATAATTATCTTTCTTAAATACTTCAAATCATAATTTATTACTCTATATAATAAATTTCTACTTCTTCTTCTAATTAATTCTTTCTTAAGACTATTTCAAATATAATTTATAATTTCTTTTATTGATGAAAGATTTTCTCTTCTAATTCAATCATAAAATTCTTCTTCATGCAGATAATATTATATAGTATGTAAGGAAAGATTGGTAAAGGTCAACTCAATAAATTTATTAGTTAAATTATTTAAGAAAGTTTTTTGATTTGTCTTTAATAAATAAACAAGATAATATGTATCTCATTTAGCTAGTTTAGATTTTGATTTAGAATGTGAAAGTGATTTTATTTTACCAGTTTTTTTATAAGTATTAATAATTCTATAGATAGTAATTTTTTCAAATTTTAGAGTATTTATAATAGTAAGAATCAGTACTTCACACTTTCAAGTACTGATAATCTTATTGCATTCTTTTTTTGAAAGTTCTCTTCATTTTTTATTTATCACAAGTAAGAAAAGAATGAGATAGTATCTCAATTACACAATAAAAAGAAGTTTTCTGAAAAAAGAAAAAAAAATTTGTATCACTTTATTTATGCTAATCTGTATGCAAATTACTTAGAAAGAATGCTAATAGTTATAACTGATCATACTTAATTCAGAAAGTCTTATAACTCATATCAGAAGAGTATATAGTATTTGAATCTAATCAATTCATTTTTTTGTTAAAATTTTATCTACATCAGAAAATAACCATTCAGATAATGCTGAATTTATTAAAAAAGCAAGAAATTTTTGAGCTAATACTGCTAAATTCTGATATTCTTTTTGATGTATACTTCACTATTTGAGAGAATTATAAGTCTTATAGAGTGAATTATTTATATTTATCATATGTATATTAATTAATCTAACTAAATAAGGTGTGAGATACTGAAACAGTCTATATCATTATCTTAGTTGCATGAAAACTTCTGTACAAATCAATTCCTATCATTAGAACTATTAATTTTTCATCTTAACAAGAAAATAATTTTATTTTAAAAGATTTATGATATTTTCAAATATGTTGATATATATTATTGATCAAAGTTTATAAATACGGTTACTTATTAATATTAATTTTCAAAAATTTGTAAAATAATTCATTAATCATTATTTAGATATTCATAATTTCAAAAAATCAAAGATATTTGACCAAATAATATTTAGAGTGTTGAGACATATTTAAATTAATTGAACAGATTTCCATTTCAAATTCCAATTTAAAATATTAAAATATATCATATAATATACTGAATTATCTGATTCAGGAGATTAAACTTAATTCTCAATACTAATTTATAGTAACAAACATGTTTATTTTGGATTTATTTCAAAATCTTAATATTCAAAATCTCAATATCCAATATCATAATGTTTAATATATACTAGATGTAAATATTTCTGAATTTCATTTTATATTTTAAGAATTTTAGAATTTTTAAATATTTAGTATTATATTGTTACCGTAGTAACATAAAAATTCCTAATTCCTTAATCTTTTTGTGATTATGCAAAATCACATTTTCTTATAACTTTTACATTTTATAATTATTCCTATATTTTTACATCATATAACTATCCTGTATTATTATATTTATTATCATATTTCTATATTTAGATATTATCTTATTTTTAGTTAGGATCTGCATTTTTATTATTTTGTATTAT
>CAJVPS010001815.1:0-14051 GCA_910591765.1 Ambispora leptoticha | reverse complement strand
TTTTTAGTGATAGTTTTTTTTAGATTTTTAGTTTAGTTTTTTATATTCCTTAGTATTAGTATTCGTTTTCTTTGATGTATTTGTTTTTATTGTATACCCTTTTTTTGTTCCCTATTATTCCTTTTTTTTTCTTTTTTCCTTCTTTATGAGAAAGTGTCATCAGTTTGGCAGCATTCTATTGTAGAGCAGGAATTTTGACAGGGCAAACAACAGCCAGCTGAGGAATCTGGGGGAAATAAGTCCGGAGTGAGTTCTGGATCTCTAGAAGAGGCCAAATGTTGCTAGACAGGTCGCATCTGAGCAAAACACAGTGGTTTAATAGTTCACCCTGATCGCAAGTGGATGTTTCGGCATCTGCAAGGTACGCCAGAGGTAAGTTTACTCTTTGGTTAGAACACTTTATAGATTTCAGATTTCTTCTATGCTAATGTAGAAATAAAAGTCTGTTCCCATAATAAAGTAAACAAGATTGCCGAAGGAAAAAAAAATAATAAACTTAATTGGTAGTTCGCGAATAAATGAGAATGGCAATAGGGGAGATCTTATAATAAAATATGGATATATAAAAATCACCTCTTCCATATAAATATACATGATTCTAAATTTAAATTGGCTATAACTTTTGATATACTAAACTAATTTTATTGATCTTACTACCATTAGAATCACAAAAACTAGCTCTACAACTTTAATTAAAGGCTTAAAAAACTTTGCTTAATAAAAAAATAAACTTTATATTGTAGGAAAGGGTGATTTTTGTATTATTATATATATATATATATCATTATATAAGAATTTATTATTAGCATTCTCATTTATTCGCGGACTATCAATTAATAGTAAAACTAATGCTACAACTTATTCTATAACAACATGATAATTGTTATAACTGATATCCAACTTGTCAATTGTAATCTATTTAGCATTAGATTAGTCTACAAAAAACTGTCAGTTTGTTATAGAATTAACTGTATTATGAACATCAGTTTGAAACAATCAACTCTATACTTAATCAAGTTTAGATTGATAGCTACTAATCTGATATGCATTACCAAAATATCCGTATAATCCAAAGGGGGTAGTTTAGACCATAAAATACAATAATTGATTAAGAAAATTTTTCTCAGTTCAAATCATTACTGATAAATAACAGTAGATACCGGTAGGCAAATTATATACAGAGTAGATACCAATAAAATAATACTGTAGAATAAATTTTAAATAATATAATTAATTATAAATATTAAAAAGTATGATTTGTTAAATAAATCATATAACTAGTAAATCTATCAGTGTTATATTAGTAGATTTTATTAGCATATTTTAGAAGATTTATTAGTATATTTTATTAGTATAATTTATATTTATTATATGTTTATTTTTAGCTTTAGTTTAATAGTAAAAATTTTAACAAATAGTAGTAATTTTAGTATAATATTAGGTATGTTAACAGGTACATTAACAGGTATATTAACTAGTACGTTAACAGGTATATTAACTGGTACATTAACAGATACGTTAATTAGATCGTTAACTGAGTTGTTAAAAGGGTCATTAACTAGGTTGTTAAAAGGGTTATTAACTAGGTTGTTAACTGAGTTGTTAAAAGGGTCGTTAACTAGATTGTTAAAAGGGTTATTAACTAGGTTGTTAACTAGATTGTTAAAAGGGTCACTAACTGAGACATTAACTGGGTTATTAACTGGATTGTTAACTGGGTCATTAACTGGGTCGTTAACTAGATCATTAACTGGGTCATTTACTAATAGTCTAAAAGATATAAAAATTCTGTTTTTTTCCTCAAAGCAGAGCAGACTTCTTTTACTCACTTTTAGTTTCTTATTATTTATGGATTATTTTTAATGAATAGACTGTCTCCTCCTCACTTTTATTTCTTTGTTAATTACAACTTATTTTCTTAGAAGTATAGCCATCACCTACCTTCTTTTTATTGTGTTTAATAAAGCTTTTATTGTGTTTTTATTGTATATTTAAAGTTGAGCCATTGCCTCTTCTTTCTTCTTTGAGTATTTATTTTTGGTATATTGAGTTGAACCATCACCTCTTCTCCCTTTTCTTGAGTATTCTATTGTGTTTTAGGATTAGAGCCATCACCTCTTTTCTTTATTTTTGGGTTATTGTCTTACTTTAAAGTCTCTTTTAGTTTTCTTTCTTATTTTATTCTTTTCTTATTTGCAAACACATTTTTTAATCCTCTTATATATTAAGTCAAGTAGTATAGCTTTACTAAGACCCTGTATTGCTATATTACACTAGTAGTGGTAGCTATCAGTAACTATCATTTACCAGTAGATATATACTAATTTGATAGAATTCACATTACTACTCTTAACTAAAGTTAGACACAAATAAAAAATAGGCATATTTTAGTAGACATGCCTTGGCTTGAGGCATATCTATAAAGAACAGCACCAGGATGTAGGTGAGATTTTTTGGGTTACGTGAAAAATCAAGCTCCAATCAAGACCGGAATTAGGTGATCAATTCGCAATAACAATACCAATATAAATTTTTTTTAAAAATAATATACAATAAACTAGTATTACATAATTAACGATTACATAATTTTTATGTCAATATTACATAATTATTACATTAATACTATAATTTTTATAGTACCAAAAAATAAAATGTCGTTGTACATTATATCCTAATATTAAATATCTAATTCCAACTATCTAACCCTAACCATAATTAACAACACACCAACACAATAAATTAAAATCTAAAAACCTCAAAACCGGAAGCTCAATTCTAAAGAGAACAAATAAAAGTTAATTGAAAAAGAGAAAGTATCCACCTAAAAATCCAAAACCGGAAGTTCAATTTCAAAAAGTATAGGTAAAAGTTATCTGAAAAAGAGAAGTAGGTGTTAGTTAAATGTGTTATATAACTAAGAAAGCCAATTCCAAAGAGAACAAGCGAAAGTGAAAAGAGCATTATAAACACGTCTTATAATTAAGAAAGTACCCATCCAAAAATCCAAAACTGGAAGCTCAATTCCAAAGAGAACAAGTAAAAGTTATCTGAAAAAGAAAAGTAAATATTAGTTAAACACGGCATACAACCAAGAAAGCCAATTCCAAAGAGCAAGCGAAAGCGAAAAGAGTGTTGTAAAATTATCTTAACCAAGAAAATATCTACCCAAAATCCAAACCGAAAGTTTAATTCCAAAGAGTACAGGTGAAAGTTACCTGAAAAAGAGAAGTGAGCGTTAGTTAAATATGCTATACAATCAAGAAAGCCAATTCCAAAGAGAATAAGCAAAAATGAAAAGAGTGTTGTAAACATATCTTACAACCAAGAAAGTATCTACCCAAAAATCCAAACCTAAAGCTCAATTCCAAAGAGAACAAGTAAAAGTTACCTGAAAAAGAGAAGTGGGCGTTAGTTAAACACGCCATACAACCAAGAAAGCCAATTCTGAAGAGCAACCGAAAGTGAAAAGAGTGTTGTAAACATATCTCAACTAAGAAAGTATCCACCCAAAACTCCAAACTGGAAGTTCAATTCCAAGGAGTACAGATGAAAGTTACCTGAAAAAGAGAAGTGGGCATTAGTTAAACATGCCATACAACCAAGAAAGCCAATTCTAAAGAGAACAAGTAAAAGCAAAATAAGTGTTGTAAGCACATCTCACAATCAACCAAGAAAGTACCCACCCAAAAATCTAAAACCAGAAGCTCAATTCCAAAGAAAACAAGTGAAAGTTACCTGAAAAAGAGAGTGAACGTTAGTTAAACACATCATACAATCAAGAAAGCCAATTCTGAAGAGCAAGCAAAAGCAAAAAGAGCATTGTAAACATATCTTACAACCAAGAAAGTACCCACCCAAAAATCCAAAACCAGAAGCTTAATTCCAAAGAGAACAAGCGAAAGTTATCTGAAAAAGAGAAGTGGCCATTAGTTAAACACGCTATACAACCAGGAAAGCCAATTCCAAAGAGCAAGCAAAAGAAAAGAGCATTGTAAACATATTTTATAACCAAGAAAGTATCCATCCAAAAATTCAAAACCAAAGCTTAATTCCAAAGAGAACAAGAGAAAGTTATCTGAAAAAGAGAAGTGGGCATTAGTTAAGCACACCATATAACATTTTAAAAAGAACAAGCGAAAGCAAAAAGAGCATTGTAAACACATCTCACAACCCACCCAAAAATCCAAAACTGGAAGCTTAATTCCAAAGAGAACAAGCGAAAGTTATCTAAAAAAAAGAAGTAGGCGTTAGTTAAGCACACTATACAACATTTCAAAAAGAACAAGCAAAAGCGAAAAGAGCATTGTAAACACATCTCACAACCAAGAAAATACCCACCCAAAAATCCAAACCGGAAGCTCAATTCTAAAGAGAACAAGCAAAAGCTACTTGAAAAAAAGAAGTAGGCGTTAGTTAAACACACTTTACAACCAAGAAAGCAAATTCTGAAAAGAACAAGCGAAAGCAAAAAGGTGTTAATTAAACACACCGGAAGTCCAATTCCAGAAAAAAAAAATATGCTTTTAAAAAAAAAAAACCAAAATAAAAAAAAAATATTACATGTTGATCATTTAACAAATTTTAGAATTAGGTTGGAGTATCGGAATACACGTGACCTGAAAAATCTCACCTACTTCCTGGATCTGTCCCTATAGAGCATGCCTATATAAAATTATATAATATAAAATTAATCAATCAAAATAAGGTACAATTATAGCTAAATTTTCCCATAATTTACTACATATAAAATATTAATTAAAGATCTAAGGTTAAAGATTTATAAAAAAAAATACATATACACATATATATATTAAAGTTCTATTAAGTATTTAAAATACTTATTTTAATATTCAATTAATAAAAAAACTCTTTCTGACGATCACCCAAAATTACAAAAAGTAACAAAATATAGAAGAAAGATATTCAAAAAAAACCTAAATAAAGCTAGAATATAGACAAAATTAATACAAAACACAAGAAAACAACTGACATAACAACTAATATAACAACAAAACAACAACAGTATAAAAAACACAACAAGAAAACTAAAAACATCAACAACCAGTCCTCAATGGACTTGGTAGAAGAAAACAGCTTGCAAAAGCAAAATAACACATATATATCAGTGTATACACCCAAGCTACCAATAAATAACAATATAGACAACCAAGAAATACAGAATACAAATAACAACCAACAAACTTCTGCCCAAAGTAAAAAATGCCGCTACAACAATATACCCATCTCTACAACTTACAAAAAATCGACAAAAAGTGGTTACCTCTACCAAAACACACTATGACATTATATGTTATACAAAACAACACAACAACAACCATAACGGGAAATAACAACAACAACAACACAACAATCACGGGAAACACAAACATACAAAATAACACAAATATAGCAGATATACAAACACAGCCACCAACAAACAAAACACATGACCCAACATCCAATACAGGAAATAACCTCAAAATAACAGCTATGCAGATAGATATAGAAAATACAATAGCTACAACCCATGACCAAAATAAATCAGGAAACCAAACTATCAACACTCAACAAAAATCGTACAGCCATATACTACAACAAAATATCCTCCAACAAGATCAAATACAAATAGATGAAGAAGCACTATATGAGCAAATACAAAGTTGGATTAAACATATACTTCAAGAATTAGACAACCAAAATTAAAACAAGTTCAACTACAGGATTTGGCCAATAGACAAAATAATCACAGCACTTGACAACACAAATAGTATTGAAGAATTTATACAATACAAACTAACAATGCAACCCACACAACACCCGATTCCAAAAGCTATACTTCTTAAATTCAAATATCTAGATTCTGCATTTTTTATATCTTTTATTTAAAATAGACAAACCACACCTATATACTAAAAAGAATTTACCAGCCTACTCAAAGCAGCTATCACTAAATATAAAAATAAAAACAAAATCACTCTAACAAACAGAGAAACTAGAGATATAATCTAACACAAACTGAGATAAAAATTAATAATAGAATATCTTACAAACCTTAACTTTAGACAACTCCCACCAAGCAATGCATATCAGATAATCAAATATAGCTGAAACTTTATCTGTGCAAAACCTATCACAGACTACAAACAAATCCAAACAGCAGTTAATCAAGCATATAGCATCTAATGACAACAACTACCTGAAACTCCTAAGGAAATAGATAGCCAAACCAAAAACATATTATCCTTCAAATTATCAATTAAGCAAAGATCTCAAACAAAAGCAATTGTTAACTCCCTCAGAGTAATTTTTAACTTTCCAAGCCTACCAGACACCTACTTTACTACATTACCAAAACTTCCAGACAAACCATCAGAATTAAAAGAAGAACTAAAAATCTATTTTTCTATTATGAATCTAAAACAACTAAAAGAGCTACGATTCTACAAAAAAAAACTCATCAACCACTACAGCTTTACTAAAATACTTGCAACATACTTTGCTCTACCACCAGAACAAGAACCTCTATCATTAACTTACCACAAACTAAATAGTGGAGTTAGACACCTCTTCCTCATCAACCTAGTATTAGAAGAAACAAATATTAGAAACATAGCAGAAGCACTCAGAAAATACTACAAATTCAGAAGCATACCAAATGACTTCTTCATACAAAAACCTGTATTATCACAGAAACCAAGCAAAATTAAACTACACACCAAATTTACTTATCTGATTACTAATGACAAAATAGTACAAGAATTCTTTAAAGAGACAAAGACAAAATATAAGATAATCTTCTCTATAAACAAGGCAATCCTAACAGCCAACCCTACAAACAAACTAAGACTACCTTTAGACCCAACAGAAATCAAGGCATTCAATATCACAATATCTATTACATCATCTAGAATACTAGTAGAAACAGCTAAATTCCTTAGAGAAGAATACTACTTCAAATATATTCTATTAGAATGGATCAATATACCTATCATACCTAACAAAATCCACGAGATCAAAACTAACAAAAAACCAATAATACCAAAAAACCTAGTTGAACTACAAGAAGCACTTGAAA
Organism: Ambispora leptoticha; assembly: GCA_910591765.1. NCBI lineage: Eukaryota > Fungi > Glomeromycota > Glomeromycetes > Archaeosporales > Ambisporaceae > Ambispora > Ambispora leptoticha. Next base: position 6,976 of record CAJVPS010001815.1, on the reverse strand, counting down.
AAATTACTGATAAAATCTATATCAATGTACCTATTAAACAACAAAAGGAAATTAACTTCACGATATCAATACTTCGACAGCACTTCGAAATATCACAAATCCCAGACTACATACTAAAACTTTCTCCTCTCTCAAAACCAACTTGGGACATCTTCTTCTAATCATGTCAAGTTCAAAAAACTATAACAAAAATGAATATACAACCAACATATACAACACAAACAACCACAAACAAACAGACACTATTAACTTAGCTTTACACAATATACGTGGACTCAACAACAATATCAAAAGAAAACTATGGCTTGACTACTGCAAAAAGAAAAATATAGATATAATAAGTATAACAGAAACCAAACTCGCAGAGTCAAAACATACAAACTTACAACTACATAATGAGACATACTATTTTTATATATCAAACACCACAGCAACAACAGCCAAAAAACAAAAAACAAGCATGGAAGTCGCAATAGCACTACATAAGAAATTACAACCATATATACATAATATACAAACCTACCCAGGAACAGCACTTAGCATTGATATATTTTTATTACACAAAAACCAATTTCATATAATAGCAACATACCTATCCTGCAATAACAAACAACTCAACAACTTAACTCAATCCAAAATAATAGAATGGGCAGAACAGGCAAATAAACAAAAGATCAAACCGATCATCCTTGAAGACTTTAACCTCGACCTTAACAAAAAACACATACACAACACTCTAATACAATACTTAAAAAATACAAATATGCTACCATTAATCAATACTCTACTACCAAACCAACCTACATGGAACTCTCAACGAACTAGCAGCCAAATAGATGAGATATGAATCCCAAAAAACTCAATAGAAAACTTTCAAAACCCAATACTCAAAGAGGCTACACAGATTACAAATAGTGATCACAAAATAATTTTCACATCAATTAACATATCATACATATACTAAAGAAGCAAAAACAAAACAAAAAGAACAATCTACAACTATGATATGATGAATACAGAAACATGGGAACAATTTGCAAACACAATTGAAGCAAAACTTGCATAATCAAAAACAGATTCACCAAGCCTTAGTATAAAAAACCTCAACAAAACATGGCATATATTAGCAAACTGTATTAAACAAAGTGCAAACAAACATATCTCACATACACGCAAAGCAACACAAAGTAACAACCATCTATTCTCACCTACAGCCACCAAATTACATAAGGCACTGACACATATAAACAAAGCATGAAGACATATAAGCATACACAAACAAGCAACAAATATAGAATGAATACACAACTCTATACAACAAACCAACAACCTATCTGATATACAAATACAAATATAACCTAATACAACAATAGAAAAAATAGATTCAATACTCAAAACAACTCAACAACAAATCAAAACAGCAAGAAATATAGAAAACCAAACAGCAAAAAACTTATATATAAAGAACTGTATTGAATGCAGATACCAAAACTTCTAAAACAATACATCTAAAATGATAAAAAATGTACTTAAAAAACACACAGACCCCGTAATACTACACAATATCCGAACACCTAACAATATAATCACAGAACCTCAGAAGATCAAAACCACAATACAGGAGCATTTTAAAAACTGGACAAAATCAAACCTAACCCAAACAAAACTATGGAAAGAATGGGCAGACAAATACAAACCAATTCAAATAATAGATCCAACATGGTATAATACAATCATGACAAAGATTACATTCTCTGAACTAGAGATTATAATCAAAGAAGCACCCAATACAAAGGCTACTGGGCCCTCAAAAATATCAAATAAAATGTTAAAACACCTAGGCTTCCAAGTAAAAGCCACAATTCTAGATCTATTAAACAATTGCCTAAAAATATATGATGTGCCAACTGCATGGAAATATAGTACAATATACCCCATATCAAAAAAATCAACATTTATAGGAAATCTAAACCAAACACGCCCAATTATACTAATTGAACATACTAGAAAAATCCTTATAAAAATCATTGTACAAAGACTTGACCTCATCCTATCTAAATACAGCATATTAAATCCTAACAACTATGTAGCTCTAGCAAACACCTCCATCACAACATCAATACATACACTTCAATATATAATAGAAGACACTCAAATAAACAAAAAAGAATTATAGCTATTATCGCAGGACATGAGCAAAGCTTATGACTTGGTATACATACCACTCTTAATCAAAGCACTACATCGCATCAAAATACTGAAACCCATAACAAATATTATAAACAACATACTATCCCATAGACACAATAATATCATCACAAATCATTGACTAACCAACAACTATCATGTTCAAGACAGAATAGATCAAAGGGAAACCATAACCCCACTACTATGGAGAATATACTATGACCCCTTGCTAACTCGGATCAACAAAAACTACTCCACATACACAATGAACACAACAACACCACAACTAATACACACACAATACACATGTCTCAGCAAACAACAAAATGTACTCACATATATAGATATGTTATGGATAGCAGAAAACAAACCAAACTTACAAATACTAATCAACACAGCTAATTCTTTTTACAAAATAACAGGAATCACAGTCAACCCACACAAATCCATACTAGCTACTAACTACAAACCAAAAAGCAAAGAGGAACTCGTACATATTACATTCAATAATACCAATATATATCCAATATCACCTAAACACTGCTTCTAATTCCTTGGATATTACTATAATATCCACACCAACAAAACAACAATACAACAAAACATAACAAAAGAAATCGAAGAAGCCTTAAAGCTACTTTACAAATCAACAATTACAGAGAAACAAGCAATATATATAATCAATACAGTCATTTTAACACGCTTCGAATACCGAACACAAAATTATATATATGCTCAACCACAATGCGATAAACTTACAAACAAATATACTTCAATTACCAAACACAAGGCTGGCATGTTTAGAGCTATACCTAACTCAACATTCTATAACCACAGAATATACGCACTCAGAACACTATGGAATATACAATGTCAATACCATATAAGCAAAATGACACAACAAATAAACGATTCAGACCTATGCAACTTATCACTATATATACGTATACAACAAATACAAAATGTGGCGAATACAAATACATCAATACTGGCTGACCCAACATATATACTTTCCACAATAGAACATAATACAACTACAGCCAAAAGAATCAGGATACTACATGATAACTACTTTGCAATAATAAACAATATTAGCAATTGGCCTAAACCTCTCTAAAACAAAGAAAACAGCATAAACAAGATACTCACAGACCCAACACTATATACAAACAAAATCAATGCCCAACAACTAAAGACCAAACTCAATCATCACAAAATTAACTTTATTGAATAGCTAACAAACTCAAATAATACACAAACAATTAACTAGAAAGAAATATCACACACAACATACAAAATACCAACAGGCAAAGAATTAGCATAGTTTAAAATAATCACAGCAATAATCGATATACAAATCCAGCACACAAACTAGCTAACACTACAAATACTAAACCCATATACAATCAACAACAAAGATATAACTAAAAACAAATGGATAATGATACAAATAAAAAACCAAATCATAATTGGAAAAATAACAACAATACAAGACCATAACAAAATAAAATTAACACATTGGATATATACAAAAGACAAACACCAACCACAACAACTTATACAATGCAACCAATACAAACTAACAACCACAATACACTATGGCAAATGTGCTATACAAACAAATACAAAAAACTATAGCATAATACAAGTAAGCTATAGTAAATATATATATAGCAATATAGAAGAGATACAAAAAGCACTGCAATATACACAACAACAAAATACTTCACAGCAAATTAAACAACATACCTTAACTAACCAAGCATCCAAGAAACTACAACTGATACTACAAATATGCAACAGCATGTTTCCAGAATCATAACCAACAAAACATTAATTAAAATAGCAAAAGATATAATTATAAACAAAACAACACATGCGATAATAACAACACATAAAGACATCAACATTGGACAACCCATATATGAATTCACCTGGGAAATCTGCCAAACTAATATCAAATTAACTAACAAAATTACGAACTGGCCATCTAAAACTACAGCAATATTAACAGCAATTCTAACACTAATAGCCATCACACCAATCAAAACAACACTAAAAATATTTACAACAGCAACTCACATCATCAATACATACTAACAATACAATACAATCAAATACAACAAGAAGAACATTATAACAAAAAACCAACACTGGCCATACTGGACCAACATCTTTACACTTATAACAAGGAAAGATATTCAATTAGAACTAATATTAATACCAAGTGAATCTCCAGCACTCACAAAATTATACACCAAAACAACCTTTGATGTCAATATATAAGAAATAATACCACAATTCCAACAAGTCAACTACACAACATATACACTTACATGGTTCAGCCATACAACAATACAAAAAACTAGAAGACTAATCAGAAACATACAAAACGCAAAAAACTTAGCCATATAGCACTCACAAAATCAGACACAAAAATAGACTAACATACAAAATATCAACTGGAAATTAATATATGCATTTATTAATTACAACGACAAACCAACAGCTCAACAAACACATTCAACCAACTCCAAATTGAAGGCTTTTAAGCTAAAACTTCTTCTGGATGAACTGCTAATACTACAAAATCTAAATAAACGAAACCTACACAGATACCCAGAAATTCAATGCAAAATATGCAAGACAGAAGAAGAATCAAATACACACTGGCTAATATGCCTAATGAACTCAACTAATATAAACATCTTTACAAGCAATATAGTTAGAAAGTTTATAGATAAAAATCAAAAAGATACTGCAACAAATAATGAAAAACAAGAATTTATAGATAGATTTTTCAATAATTTTAACCCTATAGCCAACGGCAATACTATAATATTAATCTAAGGCCTCATTACAAATGCGTTTAAGCAAGACCTAAAATCGATTACACTTATCACAAACAAAACGAAACCTAATACAATCAAACTACTTCACAAAATTTGTAAAACAATCTACAACCAAACATGGAAAAACTGTTGCAAAACTACAACTCAAACAACAAATAATAACCAAATACAAAATACAAATAATAACTCTACACAAAACACAAACCAACAAAACACACAAATAAATACAGATTACAATTTACAACAAACAGCTCAGAATAAATGGATAACCTGAACCAAACAATACTACATGCATAATGCATCTCCTAATACAATATATCAAATGCAATCTGAGTAAGGACTTGGTGCCTTCTCTTAGTAGAGTCTAGGCCGAAGGTAAACTAGCCTTAGTTGAAAGTTTTTAGATAGCTTAATTTCAAAATATATAAAAATATCTTGATATTAAATTGTAATAATACAAAATGTTATCAATAAAAAACTGAGATTAGATCTCATTCTTAAAAAAAATAAAAATAAAAATAAAAAAAAATAATTAAAATTTACTTTTAATAAGTAATCAAATTAGCTAACTATACTTTTTTATTCATCTTCTTATTTCTTTTCTTAATTTTTATACATATTTCTTTCTTTTTTTTAAATATAGTTTGTTTGTATTTTTTTTTTTTTTTTTTAAATGCTATAGTTAAAACTTTATTTTTTTTATTTTTTTTTTGATTTTAAGGTGACCTCTTTGCCATGCTGCTCTTTATTCAAATATCAGTAGTATTTTTAACTGTCAGACATATCCTGACAGCTGCACATATTTGTTAGGTACAACTAGCTATACTTGCACCTTTTGAGCATCTATTTAAGTAATCTGCCTATTATCAGGTTCTATACTAGATGCCATACCTGCACCCCACTAGGGGGTTACCTATTTAAACTCTCTGTGTTTATATACCAACCCTTTTATATCCAAGCAATGGTACTTAGTACTACTTTATTTTCATATGCTGGCTTAGGGCTTTAAAGTGGTCTCTACCATTTAGAGAGTCCTTTGACCTTGAGGTAAACCTACTAGAGCCTTCTATATCCACATTTAGGCTAACTTAGGCTTCGGTAACTTACGTCTAGTCCAAGAACAAGTACTTGCAAGCTGAAGCTGCTACCATTATCTATTTCTGCCCTTATAGAGTTCACTTTACTCCAACTCCTTACTCGTCTAATTGGGAACCCTTCTACTGCTTCACCAAACTTCCAATCCAGATAGCCCGGTTTGGTCCACAAGTTACATTACCCACTTTTCTACTGGCTTAACTCAGACCAGCCTGTTCCCTATTTCTCTGGTTGATTCTAGCAGCCTGGTTGATATAGTGCTCGCTAAATACCTGGTCTTCGTTCAGATCCACAGCTTATTAGTTCTCTTCTCAGACTTTCTAGAACTGTTGAAAGTAGTACTACCTTTCTACTCAGGACTTGTTAAGTGGATTTCTATTTGAAACAAAGTTCAATGGATTTATATAGGTCCTAAAGACTTATTATAGATTTACACTACCTTTTATCAGTTTGTATCTCTTTGTGTAACTCCTCTATTATACGAATGCTCCAAGATCTTCTAAGTTTGTATTACCATCTCCAATTAGGGCTTGCGAAATAAGCCATCTGTTAGGCGATCATTACCCTTTGCACCTATTTGGTCTAATTGTTGTTACAGAATCTCTATTCTAATACCTGAAATAGTTATTAATATACAGAAGAATTCGATTTTTCATCATTGGTGAGAATTGAACTCTGGATATGCCACTTGGAGGGTAACAACTTGACTACTTCACTAAGTCGCCACATCTCTGTAATAAATATATTTTTTTTTTGATTAATAGTAAATAAATATAAAAAGTCTTAGTTAATAATAAAATCTACAGAGTTGATAGATATAATATAAAATGTATATACAACAG
>CAJVPS010001814.1:0-14054 GCA_910591765.1 Ambispora leptoticha | reverse complement strand
CTATTAATCAAAGAAGACTATAACTAATATAAAGGTAAAAATAAAATACAGAAACTAAATAACTAAACAAATAAAAAAGGTATGGCTTATTTATAGTAGAGGTCGTCTACTCTCAAAAACAAATAAAGAAATAAAATAAAAAGTATGGCTTATTTATAGTAGAGGTCTTCTACTCTCAAAACAATATCAAATAAATCAAAAATTAATATAGTATTATAATCCAAAAATCCAAATCAACTTTATATGATCAAAGGAATAAAATCAAGTAAAAGAAAGTGTACTAGTATAAAAATTATATTTTCCAAACAATTCTTCAAAATCAAGAAAAGGTACTAGTATAATTTATATATTCTAAACAATTCTTTTCAAAACTATTTATTTCAGCTGGGATAGCAGATCTTTTTATACATTTTTCAGATACAAAAATTATTATAGTATTATTAATTAATACTATCTAATATACAAATATAATTAGAGTACTATAGTATAATTATTATAAATAAATTACGTTAAAATATATTAAAAGATATTAAAGAATGTTAAAGAATGTCAGAGTATGAGAAAGAATATTGAAAGATATAAAAAAACGTGAAAGGATGAGAAAGATCATTAAAGAATATGGAAAGATATTTATAATTATTATTCTAAAAATAGTTATTCCACCAAATTAAAAATAATCTTCTATTATACTATTTTATTATGTACATAAATATCATATTACAAGTAACAAAAATGTAGATTCTGAATATTAAATAATATCTAAAAATAGAAATATGATAATAAAGATAATAATATATACTATAGAAATAGAGATATTTATGAAATAAATAAGAAATATAAAAATATATGAATTTGTATAACCAAGAAAAGATTAGAAAATTAAGAAATTTTATATCGCTATGGTAACAGTATGTTTGGAATTATTATTCTATTAAAAAATAATATTATTTAATATATAACTAAAATTATTAATAGTTTCTAAAAGATCTTTTAAAAGAATTTTTCTATATAACACATTATTTATCTTGCTATCAATCTTATAAAGATTATCAATCCTATAAAAAATAAAATAACTTTATATCATTATCTCTTTATCATCAAAATTTAATAATAGGTTTAATATGTAAGCTTTTTAATAGTTCTTTCTTTCTTTTCTAATAATACTTATATCTATCTGATCCAAAAATATTAAACTTTGACTTATTTGACCAGATTACTCTTGTTCAGTCTTCTTTGATCTAATTTTTATACTTTTTTGCAAAATCAAGTTGTAATCTTTCTAGTTATATTATATAATATATCAGGAAAATTTAGACAGAAGATTCAAGATATATGATAATATTAATTGAAATAGAATTTATATAGAAAATTAATTCAAGACAGACAAGATATTATATTTAAAACTTATTTTTTATTATATTATTGCCATTATTGTTATTAAAAATACAGAACAGAAATAGTATCTTTAAATAATAATTTAATATTACATAATATTAATAATAAAATAAATAAATTAATAATAAATAATACTTATATAGTAGTATCTTTGAAAGATACTTATTAATAAATAAATAAAGAAATAAATAATTATAAATAAAATATATAAATTTAGTAATATGCTAGCTAAATTAATAGAATAAAAGAAAAGAGAAATTCTATTAAGAAAACTATCTATAGCTAAAATAGCTCAAGTATATTGTATGACTTTATGAGATAATTTTTATGATATAGTAATAATTTGTGAGAGAAAATTAAATTTATTACATTATCTTTCTCTTAAGAATTAATATTCTTATTGACACTTTGATTCAAAAGATTTTATAAATTTCATAGTATTACAAAAATTTTCCAAAGATTTTTAGATAAAGTTATAAAAAGAATAATCTAGTTATTAACTAAATATTATAGTTTATTACAAATAATTTTTTTATCTAAAATAGCTTCAACTTCAAATTCTTTTTCATCAGTTTTAGATATAATAATTAGTTATAATGATATTGAATGAATAAATTCTTTATTATTATTAGAGTTATATAATTTCAATAATGAAATATGAAAGACAGAATGAATTTTCATATGTGAAGATAAATTTAGTTTATATATAATAGATGAAATTATTTCAAGAATAGTAAAAGGATCAATATATTTAGGTATAAGCTTTTTACTAGAATATTATTTATTCATAAGATCAATAATATTATGAGTTAAAAGTAAGACTTGATTTTTAGTTTTAAATTCTTAATAATAATGATATTGATTAGTATATTTAGATTGGTAATTTTGTGCTTCTATTAATAAATCTTTAGTATTTTTTATCATATTATTTCAATATTGAATAAATTTATCAGTAATAGTAACTTTATTATCTGAGATGAGTATTACAAGTATAATTGGATATTAATTATAATCTAGCTTAAAAGATATATGACCAGAAAAAGCTTAAATAGAATTATTATATGCAAATTCAGCAATAGTAAGATATTCATCCTAATAATTTTGATTATAAGTAGAATAAATTCTTAATATTTCTTCCAAAGTATAATTCATTCTTTCAGTTTGTTCATCAGTTTGTAGGTAAAATATAATTAATATAGCTAATTTAATTTTAATTTATTTAAATAATGATCTCCAGAAATAACTAGTAAATTTAATATCATAATCTGAAATTATAACACAAGATAGTCCATCTAATTTGAAGATATTATTAAAGAAGAATTTGGCAACTTCAGGTATAGCAACAGTAGTATATATAGAAATAAAATAAGCATGTTTAGTAAGATAATCTATAGTAATTAAAATTATATTGTATTCTTGATAAGTTATAAGTAATTACATGATAAAATCCAAAATAATTTGTTTTTAGTATAGTTTAGATATTTTCAAGAATTATAGAAGATTTATAAATAATTAATTATTACTTTTATTTCTTTGGTATTCTTCATAACTGAAAATGTATTTATAAATATTCTTGAATATTTTTGGCTAATAATAGTATTATTATAATTGCTCATAAGTTTTATCAATTTCTAAATGATCAAAGATAGAAATATCATAATATTCTTCTAAGATTTATATTCTCAAAGCTTTATTCTTGAGTATAGCAAGTTGATCTATATCCTTTAGATAAATTTTATTATTCTTTAACTTAAAATAATATATTCTTAATTATTATTTTAGTATAGCTGATTTAAAATTATGTAAGATTATCCAGATTTCCTTAAAATAATTATTATTCTTATATTCTTATATTCTTATTATAATTTTTTATCATTGATTAGTTATAACTTTAAATTTATATAATTCTTCTCTTAAAATAAAGACTATCTTTTTAATACTAGATGATTTTATTTTAATTTGCTAATAATTAGATATGAGATTTATAGATGAAAATTATTTTGCATTTTCAAGATTATCTATTATTTCATTAATTCATGATAAAGAATAAACATCTTTTTTAATAAATATATTGAGTTTTTTATAGTTAACACAAAATTATTTCTTGCTATTTTTCTTTGCTACTATTATAATAAATAAGATCCAAAGACTATTAGCTTTTTGAATAATATTTATATCTAATATTTAATAGATTTTATCATGAATAAATTCTTGATCAGATATAGTTACTTTGTAAGTTTTTTGTCAAACAGGCTTTTTATTTTCAGTATCAATTAAATATTAAATAATATTAGTTTATCTAAGTTTATTTAAGTCTGATATAAATATATCTTTATATACTTGTAATAAGTTATATAGAGTATCTTGTTATCTAAGTATTAATTCTCTTTGTTCAATTACTTTTTCAATTTCTTCTTTATCTAGAAAGTACACTTCTATTTTATCTTTTCTAGTTAATCCAAATTCTTAAGTTCTATGAGATAATTTTTCTAATTCTTCTCTAATATCTATAAATATCATTTCTTCAATTAGAGCAAGTTATAAAAAAATTACTTAAGCAATTTATTTATTAGATTAGATTTCATAAGATTTATTAGAATTGTTATGTAAAAGAATTTCTATAATTCTAGTATATCCAATATTAATAGTTTTTCTTTTAACTTTAATTTCTTTTTTGACCAATAATGATCAAGATATTAATTGACAAATAATTCTTATAGGAATTTTAATTGCCAAATAAAAATTAATCATAATTATTTAATGAGATTGAACTAGAATTATTTCTTCTTTAGGATATTTAAAATCAAAGTTTATATCATATTCATAAATATGTTTAGATATTTTTTCTTTATCTTTATTATTATAGAATTTGATTATTAAATTTATTGATTATTTCTTGAGTTATTCTTCTTCTATTTTATCTTTATAATTTCTAGATATTATATAATATTCATTTAAGATTTTTTTGATTGAATTATAATTACTATCTTTAGCTTTTTCTTCTTTTTCTGGATCTGGATATTTTTTTCTAATAGTTCTTTAGCCTATTCAGATTATATATAATTATTATAAGTCTTTGAATTACAAGAAATTAAATATTTATTATAAAGTTTCACATTGATATATTTTAATTGAGCAAGTTATTTTCTTTGAGAGAGAGATAGTTATTGATAGATAGCCAGGAAGATTTCTTGAGCTAATGCTTCTTCAAAACTATTATAAGTAATATATTATATTTTTTCTTTTTTATGATATATTAGATGAGTATTACTTTTTTAATTTTGTTATATTATTGATAAATATTTAACAGATTACTATCACTTCTTAATCTTCTAATAGTATCATTATTTTTTTATTAACCACTATAGTTAAATACATATATATATTGCTTAGTATATTTACAGAAATATTTTATTTCATTATATTTTCAGGTTACTTCAAGAAAGTGTCTAGCTTTATCTTGAAGTTCACAATAATTACAGATAGATAAGTTAAATTATTATTAGATGAAGCAATTAGAATAGTATTGCTTGCCAGATTCATTTTTATTTCTAGTTTCTGAAATAGTTTCACTATCTACAAAGTATTTATAATGTGAATATTTAACTATTCTTTCTTCTAGCTTTAATTTTTGTAGAGCTTTACTTTTAGAAAAGAATCTTTCTTTTGTAATAGATATCTTTTCAGATTTTTAAATATATTCTACTTTTAACTATCAGTCTTTAATTTTATTTTGGAATAGAATTATTGAAAGATTATTTGGTGTATTCATCTTGACATAATTCAGATAACTAAATTATTAAAGTATTGAGAATATTTATATTTAGAAGTTAATAATTTATAATGATACTAATATTTTGCAGCAGAATCTTTCCAATCAAAAGTCTATTGAGAACTTTGATAGTGGATTTGCTAAAATCTTCTTTCTAATTTTGAATATTTTTCCTAAGTGAGAGTGATATTCTTGACTTGTATTCCTTTTTTAAAGATTTTGATATTTCTAACTTTAGAAATTGAGTTTACTGTAAGATAAAAAATCTTTTCAAAGTTTATATTATTAAATCATCTAAGTGAAGTATGAATTTGAGTTTAGGATTTATCAGATATTCACTATAGAAAATTATGATCTTCTAGATTTTGATCTTTAATCTCAAACTTATTATTAGTAATTTTGCTTGAAAATATTTCAGAATCATCATCACTATCTTCAGATTGAGCATTTCATTATCCATGAATGAATTTGATTAATATTCTTCTTTCTTCTCTATTTCAGTTAAAGTTCATTATATTTTTCTTGAGATCAAGTTTAATATTAATTTTATTTAATTAATCTATTTTTATAATAAGACTATAAGTTCAAGTTTTAATAATATTTACTTTTGCTAGAATTATAATTTCATTAATAATGATAGAGAAGTTATCAATTGCTTCTAGTAGCTATTTGAAATATTTATTAATATCAGACATAAAGATATTTGATTTTTGTTGAATTTTCATTTCAAGTTATTTTAGATATTCATGATTAATAACACATCCTAATGCTCTAGTATTAACAATTAGATCTATAGGAGTCTTGTCAATCTTGGCTTCATATCAGTCTGAGATAGTTTTAATTTTCTGGATAAATATTATTTTTTATTTAAGCTTCTTTTGTGATTCTTTTCTTATTTCTTTTAATATTTAAATTCTCTATTCAGATAAGATCTTGATGAGTTGGACAATAGTAATATTAACTTTCTAGAATGTCAAATCCTTAAGTATATTATAGATTTCTACTTTCTTTATCAGAATTAGAAGATGAACTCTTCCTTTCTTTTATTTCTTCTCTCTAGATTAATCTTGTCTTTTTCAGGTACTTCTGGTAAGAGCTGAGTATCTTTATTTTCTTTTTTATTTTTATTTTATTTTTTAATAACTCTAGCTTGTTTTCTTTCTCCAGCTAGATAATCATAAGTAACTAATAATGAGAAACTAGATTGAATGAATAAATTACTGATAGATTATCATTAGATACTTGTAAAGTAGTTGTTAAATTCTGAATTTAGGCAAGAAGAAAAGTAATATTCAGATTTTGAGAATTATTAGATTGCTAATTATTATTTCAGAAATTCTGATTTTGCTAATTATTATTATTACTATTATTATTCTGATTTTGATTATTCTAATTTTAAGAAGTATTTTGATTATTAGACTGCTGATTTATAAATTGAGAGTTGTTTGAACATACTTTACTAATATATTCTTTTCTTTCAAAACTGTAACAAATAATAATAGATCTGTTATTTGGCTAATTTTATTACTAATTATTATTATAATTCTGATTATTATACCTTCTGTCAGATTTTACATAATCTAACCTACTGGTCAGATCTTGCAAGATCTTAGCTAAAACACTCTATTTATCAGTTGACTAAGCTTGGATTTGATAATAGATTTGTTCAAGTGAATTTGAATCAGCTTCTTTGATATTCTTTATAGTTTTAATAATACTTTTTATTATATCTTTAGTATTTAAATTGATCTATTTTCAAATTTTAGATTTGAATTCTTTCTTGAAAATTCAAATCTTATATTTTTCTAAATATGTATTTTCTAAATCTACTTTACTTTCAAGTTTTATAAATTAATTAACATATTCTTCTATATTTCCAATTTGCTTTAGAGATTTCAATTCATCTTACTATTATTATATCTTATAAGGTAAATAAAATTTAAGAATAAATTAGTAAATAAAGTCATATTTATCATGATCATCATTTTTCTAATTATTCAATTTGAGATTATTATTTATAGATTATTGATCAAATCAGATAGTAGCTGGATCTTCTAAATATCTTTTTACTATCTTAATTTTTCTATCTTTAGTAATTCTATTGGCTTTTATGACTACTTTGAAGTTATATAACCATTCAATAGGATTTTAATTATTATTCTTAAATTTATAAATTAGAATAAGAAACTTCTCTATTTTCTGGATCTTTATAAATTTAGTTAATTTTTCAAGAGCTTGAATAAGACTATTCATTCTATCTGACATGATTATTTCTTCTTTAGATTAGAACTTTTGGGGTTAAATTTGTTCAATTATAACTATTGATTCTTCAGGATCTTCTGAATTATTACTTTTATATTCAAATTTTGTTGGTTGATTGGTTGAGAGGATTTCAAAATTATCTATTTCTTCAAGAATAAGAAGAATATTGTTGACTAGATAGATTTGTTATTCAATTATAATTTTACTTTCAAATATAAAGATATTGAATAACTTGATAATTTTTCTTTGAAGTTAATTTGATATAAGATTTTGCTATATTATATTATCAAAAAGTTTCTATAAGAGTCTGTTATGAGAGATCACATAATAGTCTTGAGTCTAAATAAGAAAATTTACAAATTTTCTATCTGAATCTTGATTAGCAGAAAAATAATAAGGGTAGTAGTTATATGATTTGATATGAAGTGAAAATTTTCAAGGATTATCTTTATTATATTCACTAAGATATAGGTTAATTAGAAGTTTAATAAAAGAGTAATATGTACTTATAAACTAATAAATTATTTAGATAACAAATACTTAAGAGTAGCTAATTCTTAAAATAATGAAATGATTAAAAATAAAAATAATAAAAACAAGTTGAATAGGATCTCTGGATGGATAAGATTCACAAAGAGAATATCAAATATTACAAACTATATTCTGAAAGATAAGTTTTATCACAAATATAATTTATAATAAGTTTTAAGAATGAAGACTGAATTATTTATAAAGATAAAGAGGATTATTATTATTCTAAAGATTTCTTAATATCAATACTTATAAATATTGTATTAATATAAGATAAAATAAAATAAAATAAAAATATAAAAATAAAATTATAATTATGAATAGTGATAAGAGTCACAACTAGTTGTAACTCTATTACAATTCTCTAATTGACTATCACAAGTCATAACTAGTTGAGAAGTTATCTTTAATTATAAATATTAAATTAAGAGTAGGTATCAAAAACTAAAGTAATAAATACTTATAATCAAGATAATAAATGCCAAGTTCAATACAATAAATGTAAAAACTAAAGTAATAAATACTAATTTTAAGACAATAAATATCAAACTAAGTTTTTATACATAGAAAAACTTATAAGAATCTTCTAAATTAAATAAATATACTTGACTTATTTTAAGTGAAAAACATCTACTACCTAAGTTTTTCAGACAAGAAAAACTTGTAAATAATCAAAATATAATCTATTATAATAGAAAAGATAAATAAAAGCAAGATATCAAAAATAAAAATCAAAGAAAAATTACGAGATAAATATAACTCAAGTATTTTCAAAAGATAATTGAATTATTATTATTCAAGTATATTTATTTCATATCTTAAGACAGAGATATTTATATATCTTTAAGATTTTATAAGCTTCTATTTAAACTTATTTACTATTCTAAATTATAATTACAAACTTTAGGACAAAAGATTAATAAATAAATAAGTAAAAATAAGAGATAAAATATATATGATAAGTTATAAAATAATACAAATGATAAAATAAAATAAAAAGATAAGATAAATATTCTAAAAAGAAAAAATAAATAATAAAAATAAATTAAATTTATTGCTAAATCATTTCTGAACTATTATTAAACTGTTTATAAATTATTATTAATTTTAAAACTAATTATTTATTCATGATCTTAAAGTATTACTAAAATATTATAGAAATATTACAAAAATATTATTAAATTATAATTAAATTCATAACTAATATACCAATTATATTATTTAAAATTACATGTCTTCTAAAGATTAATTGATTAGTTGAAAACTCCAAGTTTAAAAAATTATGAAATTAAAGAAATTTATGTTATTTTGGTAATAATACTTATCTTTTAAAAGTTTTATTATTAACTAAATTTATAATAATCAATATAAATATTCAGAATTTATTATAATAGGTAAGATATTTTATTTTTATTATTAGTATATATAAAAATTTTATATATATATTCTCAAATATAACTATTAATTATTTATAAAAATTTAATAGTTAATTTTTTTTTCTTTTATATAATTACTACTGAAATATAATTCTTTATACTTCTTACTAATTAAAAAAAGAGATTTTTATTCAAATCTACTATTTTATTTATATTATTATTTGAGATTCTATTATTAAAAGTTTTTTTTGATTAACTATAAATTTATCTTTTTTATCATTTTTCTTTTAAATATAGTTTATAAATTCTTAATAGAATTAATATCTGACAAGTAAAAAGACTAATCAAGAATTTGAATATTATGATAATAAAAGATTAATTATTTTATCTATATTATGAATTAAAGAATTATTCTGTTAAAAATATAATTTATAATTTACTATAGGAATATGAAGAAAAGATATATTTCAAGTATTTCTTGATATTTTTTAATATTAAAGTTTTTAGTGAACAAGATAAGTATAATTAGTTTTTTT
The DNA here is from genome assembly GCA_910591765.1 of Ambispora leptoticha. Taxonomy (NCBI): domain Eukaryota; kingdom Fungi; phylum Glomeromycota; class Glomeromycetes; order Archaeosporales; family Ambisporaceae; genus Ambispora; species Ambispora leptoticha. Next base: position 4,182 of record CAJVPS010001814.1, on the reverse strand, counting down.
ATATTAAAAGCATTTAAGTATAAATTTTATAGAAATACTTTACTATACTTTTATATAGTTATAATATTTTATAATAGTATCTTATTGACTGAATATTTCTAAATATTTAGAAGATTATTTTATTAGAAAAAATTATATAAAACAAATTTTAATAGATATATTTCTGTACCTATTTAAGATAAGATATAATATAATAGAATTATAAAAGAGAAATTTATAGTAGATGACAAATATTAAATTAAAGATTTTCTTAAGATATATTGAATTATATGAATAGAAACTTTCAAGTTAGAATCTTTTTATTTAAGTTTTTTAGTCATTTTAGCTATAGTAATAGTATTATTAATCTGTATCAATTGATCAAGAATGTGATATTATTTAATAAATTAAAAATCTTTCAGATCTGAAAAGTAATATAATACTTGATAATTTTTTAATCTAATTAATTATATTATATATTATAAACTTAGAAAAATTTGTTATTTATATAATTTCTGCAAATTTCCAGATATTATTTGTTTAAAGCTGACTTATTATTATTTTTTGTACTTTGTATATGGAAATAGATGGCATTTTTATTTATTTTATTACTAATAGATACAAAAACTGATAATAAAAATATTTATATTATTATATTTATTATTAAATAAAGCAATTCTAATTTTATATATATTAGTTTAAAATTGATAATATTATATAATGTTTGTATATCAGATCAATATTTTGAATATTTATATTGATCATTATATCAAGTTATTTTCAGAATCACTTAATTTAATTACAAAATTAAACTTTGACCAGATAAATGAATTTATTATTCCTATTCAAGATCAAAAATTATAGAAGAAGAAATAGAATTCATAAATTCTGATAATTCAAAGAAAAATCTGAGTTATTTATTAGTAATTCTCAAATAAATCAGATTTAAAAAAAGACTGGCCAACAAAACTTGAAGCAGTATTCAAAATTTATAATTAATTATTTAATAATAATGAAAAGATAGTTCAATATTATAAACTTGAATATATATTATCAATTCAACTATAAAATATAGAAAGCATATTCAAGAAATTAAAGATGAATTGATGATACTCTTGGAAAATATGTATGTGAAAAACTATATAATATTGCTCAAAAAGTATTTGATATTTATCAGTCTGAAGAAGTACTTGATAATAAATTTGATTTTACACTATTTAAATTATTTCATTTGAAAAGAGAAGAGATGTCCAAACTTATTGCTTAAATATTACAAAAATTCCTACTTTATGATATCAGCATCAACATTGTCCTCCCTAATCTACAAATTTCTTACAAAAAACCTTTGCGCTTCCAAGAATGTATTATCATTAGAAACTCGTCATATCATATGTTATTTCTTTGTTTACAAAATTCATATTAAAATTCACATTTTATGTCATTTATAATAATTTATTTTATTCTTATAAGAATACTTGAGTTTATTTCGAAACATAGATCCTGTGAATTTTTGTAGTAAAGCATATGTAAATGATTGGATACTCTCGAAGGACTGGGAGACAAGTCAATGTTTGGTTTGATAATAAATAAAAATTATTTTTAACTCGTTCGGCTTTTATTTCTTTTGTGCTTTATGAAAATTCTTTGAGAAAAAAATAGATAGATATATTGACATTAAGATTCAAACTAAAATATTAAAATTTCTAGCACTAGTTTTTGGTGGTCGTAATGTAATTATTTATTCTCCCTGCTGGGGAGCTATATGTGTATATATATAAAACCAAGTATTGATTGAATATGTTAGTCGGATAAATACTAACTAATAAGTAATATGGAAGATAGTAGTATAAAATTATGCGGAAAGAAATCTCAAATTCTGTTGAGAAATAAAGAAAAAAGGAACATCGACATTAATAAAAAGAATAGGATCTAAGAAAAGGGAAGGCAAAGCCACCGCTTCCATTTACTATGTTCAAGCCTTGCTGAGCTTGAACAGATCCGTAGTGTGACTGAGCGTATTTCGTGGATGGAAATTGCTGTCCGTTTTTTTTCGATTTTAAATCGATATTTACATAATTCCCTTGTATCGTTGAATGATTTCCTCCAAAATTTGATTTAACCGACGGAAGATGAGAACCAATAGGATGCAAATTCGAAGGTGATGGTGATTGATGTTGATGCACTTTATCAATTATATTCTCAAGATTGATGGTTGGTATGCTACGTCTTTTGACGTGTTGCCCGTGAGATGCTGATACATTGCTAGAATTATTAGGGTTACGATTCGGACCATAATAAGAATTAATCAACGCTTGCTTTGCACGCACAGACGAAGTAAGCCCAAATGGCTGAGCACGTCCAATAGGAGGTTGGGGCGGTTGGATTACATTTGCACTAGTGGTGGTAGTGGTTTGTGGCTCAGACAATGGCATCAAAGTATACTTATATGACTGTTGCAATGTATTTGGTCTTTGAATCCAACATTGTTGATCTTGTTGCAGTTGCCTTTGTTGCTGAGCTTCAGCAGCGATGACAGTCGACGAAGCATTTCTCAAGGAAGCATCCGAAGCGGATTTATTCCTTTGAAGAAGCAACTGTTGATGTTGTTTTTGCATATATTCTTTAAGACATTGTAGCCAGTGCATGTATTCTGCATCGCTCACGAATAATTTGAAATCCAAATTATCGAGAAATTCCATCTCCATAATGTTAAGTTCCTTGACACTAATATTTGTCACTTCGGACCAGGTTTGGTTCGTAAATGTATTATCGTCAAGAAACTTGCTAGCCAACATCAATGCGATGGTGAATAAATGATATTCAGATCCCTTATTCACAGTAGACATTGTTCCATTTTTCACCAATTTTTGAACATATTTAAGCGACAAAAAAACAGCAGATTCTGAGAGCTGAGTCAGTTGAAGAACCTAAATAATATCAAATAGTAAAATAAAAGTGAATCATTTTTGATGATGATGATCTTGCTATTTGATTAAAACCCTAGCCACGGCAAAAAAAGTGTCAGATCATGTGATTTTTAAGGGTAAACCAATCAAATCGCAATAATTAAGAATTGCAGTTAGGATTATATTCCACGTGACTATAATTTCAAAAATAAACGAATTTTTTTCGTTACACATTGATCTTGCGATTTGATTGGTTTACCCCTTAAAAAATCTCATGATCCGACACTTTTTTTGCCATATTACTATTTGATAAAGTGACGTACATGATTACAGAAATTTTTGAACTGTGGACTCGCAGTTGGCGAGATATTATCAGGATTTGATGCAGGCGGAGCTCCATACTGACTAGCCAAGGTCGAGGAAAATCTTTTAAAATGCCACATCTGGTAAACTATATTCGAAGCGAACTCGGCCAACTTCAAAGTGCTTGAGGAATGGTGATTATTAATAGAATACTGATGTTGTTTGTTTGCTGCTTCATTATTATCATCATAATTGTTGACCTGGGGCCAAACAACGGATGAAATATAATCTACAGGCATGTTCATGAGATGCTGTTTAGCAGCAGCCTGTTGAAGTTGGTTTAAATGATGAGCCGCCAGGGTCTGATAATTGTATTGTGGTGGTGATGGATTCGAAAACAATGCTGGCGGTACTGCTATCCGAAGATAGGCGGGTAACCCATCATAAGCTGTCTGAGAGATTGTGCCGGGCATTACAGAAAATATAATTATTTAAAGTTGGAATAGACGCGTAGCTTGTGTGTTAGGTAGTCAAATTGTATATTCTCTCTAGTATGGAAGAATATCAGCTATTCTGAAAATAATATAGAGAATTATTGTATGTTAGTAAAATATATAAAGGGCGATTTTGATAGAAAAGGAAAAATGTTTTATTTAGCTATTTATTTAATTAAAAATAAAATAAAAAATAAAGAGTAACACACTAATATAAAGAGATAAGAAGGAAAATAAAGAAGAGGTCAACTCGTTTCTTCGTTGAGAAAGATGAAAACACATATACAATGACGGGAGAAAGCGCAGCGAAGAGAAAGAGTAATAAGGTCTGTGCAAAGCAGAACCGACTATTAAGTAGTTGCGTAGTAGTATTCACTACAAACTAGTACTACAAGGGCGAGTAATGGTATTTTTTCGTATAGATACCTTCGCTTTTGATTGGTTGGGTGCTGGTTAGTCCTGTCTGAGCGATAATAATAAATTTCCTTGAGCGACGGGTG
>CAJVPS010001813.1:0-14055 GCA_910591765.1 Ambispora leptoticha | reverse complement strand
TTGTGAACTGTTATTAATTTTAGAGCTAATTATTTATTAATGATCTTAAAATATTATAAAAATATTGCAAGAATATTATAAAAATATTATTGAATTATGATTGAATCCATAACTGATACATTAATTATATTATTTGAAATTATATGTTATTCAAAGATCAATTGATTGGTCATATTTTCTAAGTTTAAAAAATTATGAAATTAAAGAAATTTATATTACTATGGTAATATTTGATCTCTCTAAGTAAGATTAAGCTCTAGCAAGACTATTAAATTCTTTTCAAAATTTTTTTGATTTCTTCATTTCTTATATGTATCAGGTTATTATAAGTAATTTATTGGAAGTTGTATGCTTTCTTAAGTTCACATTTCTCTAAAAGCTGATAAATTCATTTTTCAAGAAGAAAGTATCTTCTAATCAAAGTAACTCCTTTTGATTGTGCTATTTTTCTTTGTAATTTCATTAATTTTCAAAAATATTATCTAAGTATTTCTTTTAATAATTATCCAAAGTAATAATATTTAATAAATTGTAATTCATCAGATTGATTATTATAATTTTCAAAAAGATTATTAAATATAGTCTGAACTCTTATCTTTTAGCTTTGCTCAGATTGAAATTGATAAGTAACATTTGCTGTAATTGCTATTCTCAAAATTTTAGTATTGATTATATCTACAAATTATTTTACTTTAGGGGTACTCTATGGATTACTTGCTGAAGTTGAGACTTCTTCTATTATTGATTCTGGTCTTTGAGATGTTTTCAAGATTATATTGTTGTTAAATTATCTTCCAATAATAAGATCATATACTACTTTTTTACTATTATCTTCAAGTATTAACTGATCTTTTTGAATTTGTAAAGTTTCACTAAATTTGTTATCTTTCAATTATTGGTAAAGGATCAAAATATTTTGAATAAAATTGAAATTACTAAAAAGAGTATTCATCTTTAAAGAGTTAAATACTAACAAGAAATTAAGCTATTTAATAAGGTGTTGAAATAATCAAAGATGATAAAAATTTAAAGAAAATATCAAAATAAAAGTCTTATATTTATAAAATGAAATTTTTAATAAAGGATTAACATGTACACATATATATACTACTAAATAAGATTTGTATAAATTAAGAGATAAATAAACAAATATCATAAGACTAAAGATCTATTCTTTATTTTCTTCTTCTATTATTGGTATTTCCATATATTCAATAATTATTCTTGGCTCAAAGTATTCTTCTCTATTATGATAAGACTTTAATTGAGTACCATTAAAAGTTTTACGTAATAACTAGTCATATTGGTTTTACAATTTGTAAGCTCTATTGCCAAGAGTTTCATGAATGTAGAACCATTCTGTACTCTATTGTGACTGAAATTTATTTTCATGAGTAATATGTTATTTTATATTGTATACTAGAACTTTATTATCAATTTCAAATTATGTGATCCTTTGTAATTTTGAGTTATTTCTTTCTTTTATTTATTATTGCTGTCTTTTAATTCAATTTTGTATTATATTGATATCATCTGGTAAGTGATAGATTAATGAAAATATTCGATCTAATATTTTATCTTCTTCATTTTTATATTTTGCTATTAATAATGAATATTTTAAATTAATTAATAAATGGACATCTCTTCTATAGATCAAGAAGAAAGATTTATGTTTAATAGTATTATTTCAAAGTGTTCTATATGCAAATAGTGCTGATAGTATGTATATATCCCATTATTTATTTAATATAATACAATATTTCTGAAGTATTTCACATAAAGTTCTATTAAATTGTTTTACTATTCCATTAATCTGTGAGTGATAAGATAATGAAAACTTGTATTTAATTTCAAATTGAGTGATGAGCTCTTCAATTACTTGAGCTGTGAATTCAGTTTCTTGATCAGACTGTAATTCTTTAAGATATCCATATCTACAAATTATTTCTTCAAAAATAAATTTGGCAATTATACTGACTTTTTTGTTTAGAATTACTTTTGCTTTAGGCTATTTTATGAGTGAATCTATTACTATAACAATATATTGATTTCTTTTCTTGATTACTTTGCAAGGGCCAACAAGGTCAATTACAATTCTATCAAAAGGTTGTCTAACTTTAATAGGATGTAAAGGTTATTTTGTTGTTCATCCATCAGTTCTTTGACAAGTTTCACAAAATTTAACAAAGTTCTTTATATCTGTTTCCATTCCATTCTATCAATATCTAATAGCAATTTGTTGATAAGTTCTATCAAATCCAAAGTATCTAGCAAGTAAATCTGAATGTATGCTATTCATTATTATTTCAATTTCATTTTCTTTCAATACTCAAAGTAATGTGATAAGTTCTCTTCTCCTATTCTTTTTGTAAAGTACTTCATTAATAATTAAAAAGTACTTTATTTGCTAATGAATTTTCCTTTGTTATTCTTCAGTATATCCTATAGATAACTTTCATTTTCCAGATATCTTATTAAATCATAATATATTATTAAATCCATTATGTTGAATCAATCAGTTTTGGATAAGTCATTTAATTAGTTATCCAGTAAAAATTATTCTAATTAGTTAATTAATTAAATGAGTTTGATATTCTACTCCTGTGAATATATTCTTGAGAGTGTATCCATATTTTGATTAGTCTTTCCAGCTCTATAGGTGATAATAAAATTATATTTCATCATGATCATTATCCATCTTGAAATTCAGGATTCAGGATTAACTTGTTTGGTAAATAAATATTGAAGTATTGTGATCAGTAATGATTTCAAAAAGAGATCCAAGAAGATAATATTGAAATTATCTAACAGTTCAGACTACAGTCAGAGCTTCTTTTTTAGTAATACTATAATTTTTCTCTGCTAATTTTAATAAGACACTTGCATAGGCTACTACTTATTCTCTTTCTTTCTCATTTTTCTGAGATAATAGTGCATCAAGTTCAGAATCTGAGATGTTAGTATAAAGATAGAATTTCTTAGTGAAATCAGAATAAATTAAGATTAGAGCAGAGATAAGTTTTTTCTTTAAGATCTGAAATGCATTTTCTTGATCTATAGTCTAAACAAAAATAATATCATTCTTTAAAAGTTTAAACAGTGATACTGCTATCTATGAGAATCCTTTGACAAATTTTCTATAATATCCAGCTAGTCCTAAGAATGATCTAAGCTTCTTGATATTTGTTGGAGTGAGAAATTCTTGAATTTGTTGAATAGTTGAGAGATTAGATGAAATTTCATCTTGAGTTATGATATGTCCAAGGAAGGGTAAGTTGTCTTGAGTAAAGTTATATTTTTCTAAATTGAATTTTAATCCAGCTTCTCTAATTTATTGAAAAACTTTTTGTAGATGTTCCAAGTACTCTTTCCAAGTTTTTGAATATACATTTATATCATCAATATAGATCATGGTGAATTTCCAGTTATAATCCTCAAGTATGCTATCCATAGCTTATTGAAAAGTTACTAGTGCATTACAAAGTTCAAAAGACATAACTTTGAGTTCATATAATCCTTCTTTTAAAATAAAAGTTATTTTTTCAATACTAAATGGTTTTATTTCAATTTGTTAATAATCAGATGTAAGATCCATAGATGAAAATTATTTTACATCTCCAAGATTATCCATCATTTCATTAATTCATGATAAAGAATAGGTATCTTTCTTGGTGAGAGTATTAAGTTTTCTGTAATCAATATAAAATCATTTCTTGCTATTTTTCTTTGCTGCTATTATAATAGGTGAGAATCAGGAACTATTGAATTTTTGGATGATATCTGTATCTAACATTCATTAGATTTTATCATGAATAAATTCTTGATTAGGTAGAATTGCTCTGTAAATCTTTTGATAAACAGGCTTTTCATTTCCAATATCAATTAAATATTGAATTATATTAATTCATCCAAGTTCATTTAAGTCTGATACAAAAATATCTTTGTAGGCTTGTAATAGGTTATGTAAGACATCTTGTTATCCAAGTGTTAATTCTCTTTGTTTAACTACTTTTTCAATTTCTTTTTTGTCTAGGAAGTATATTTTCATTTTATTCTTTTTAATTGATCCAAATCCTTGAGTTTCATGAGATGATTCTCCTAATTCTTCTTTAGTATCTACAGATATCATTCCTTCAATTAGAACAAGTTGTAAAAAAATTGCTTAAGCAATTCATTTATTAGGTTGGATCTCATAAGATTCATTGGAATTGTTATGTAAGAGAACTCTAATATTTCCAGTATATCTAGCATTAATAGTTTCTCCTTTAACTTTTATTCCTTTCTTGGCCAGTGATAATTAAGATATTAGTTGACAAACAGTTTTTACAAGAACTTCAATTGCCAAATAAAGATCAATTATAATTGTTTGATAAGATTGAACCAGGATGACTTCTACTCTAGGGTATCTAAAATCAAAGCCTACATCATATTTATAAGCTTGTTCAGGTATTTTTCCTTTATCTTTATCATTGTAAATTTTGATCATTAGATTTGCTGATTGTTCTTTGAGTTATTCTTCTTCTTTTATTTTATCTTTATAATTTCCAGATGCTATATGATATTTGTTTAGGATTTTTTTAATTAAATTATAATCATTATCTTTAGCTTTTTCTTTTTTTTCTGATTCTGGATGTTTCTCTTCCAGTGACTCTTTAACTTATTCAGATCATACACAATCTTTATAAATATCTGAATTACAAGGAATTAAATATTTATTGCAGAGTTTAACATTAATATATTCTAATTGAGCAAGTTGTTTTCTTCAGAATGGAGATAGTTATTGATAAATAGCCAGAAAGATTTCTTGGACTGATGCTTCTTCAGATCTATTATAGGTAATATATTGCATTTCTTCTTCTTTATCATATTCAGTAATATATCTGGCAAGTATTACTTTTCCAATTTCATTACACTGCTGGTAAATATTTAACAAGTTACTATCACTTCTCAATTTTCTAATAGTTCCATTATTTTTTTACCAACCATCATGATTAAATATATACACACATTATTCAGTATAGTCACAAAAATATTTGATATCATTATATTTCCAAGTTACTCCAAGAAAATATCTAGCTTTATCTTAAAGACCACAGTAATCACAGACAGGTAAATAGAGTTATTGTTAAGTAAAACAGTTAGTACAAAATTATTTTCCAAATTCATTTCTATCTCTTGCTTCTGAAATAGTTTCATTATTCACAAAGTATTTATAGTGTGAATATTTAACTATTCTTTCTTTCAGCTTCAATTTTCATAGAGCTTCACTTTTAGAAAAGAATTTTTCTTCAGTAATAGATATTTTCTCTGATTCTCAGGTATGTTCCACTTCTAACCACTAGTTTTTAGTTTCATTCTGGGGTAAAATTATTAATAGATTGTTTAGGGTATTTATTTTGACATTAATCTAGATAACTAGATCATCAAAATATTGAGAATATTCATATTTGGATGTTGATAATTTATGGTGATACCAACATTCAGCTGCAGGACCTCTCCAGTCAAAAGTTTATTGAGAAATTTAATAATGAATTTGCTGGAATCTTCTTTCCAATTTTGAATATTCTTCCCAGGTGAGAGTGGTATTTTTAACTTGTATTTCTTCTTCAAAAATTTTGATATTTCTAACTTTAGAAATTGAGTTTATGATCATGTAAGAAACTTTTTCAAAGTTCACATTATTAAATCATCTGGGTGAAGTATAAATCTGAGTCCAGAATTTGTTAGATATCCACTATAGAAAATTATGATCTTCTAGGTTTTGATCTTTAATTTTGAATTCATTATCAGAAGTTTCACTAGAGGATGTTTCAGTATTATCATTACTATCTTCTGGTATAGCATTTCATTATTCATGGATAAATTTGATTGACACTCTTTCTTCTTCTCTATTCTAATCAAAAATCATTATATTCTTTTTTAAATTTATTTTAGCATTGATCTTGTTTAATCAGTTTATACTTACTATAAGACTATAGGTTTGAGCTTCAGTAACATCTATTTCAGCTGGAATTATGATTCCATCAATAGTGATAAGAAAGTTATCAATAGCTCTTAATGGTTATTTGAAATGTCTATTAATATCAGACATGGAGATATTTGATTTTTGTTGAATTTTTATTCCTAATCATTTGAGAAATTCATGACTAATGACACATCCAGATGCTCCAGTATCCACAATCAAGTTTACAGGAGTCTTTCTAACTTTGACTTCACATCAGGCTGAGATTGTTTTAATCTTCTGAGTGAATATTGTTTTTTATTTACATTTCTTCTGTGATTTCTTTCTCATTCCTTTTGACATTCAAATTTTTTGTTCAGGTAAAGTTTTAATGAGCTGAACAATAGTAATGTTGACTTTCTGAGATGCTAAATCTTCAAGTATATCATAGGTTTTTGCATGTTTAGCTAGAATTAGAAGATGTACTCTTCCTTTCTTTTATTTCTTTTTCTTCAAGTTGGTCTTGTCTTCTTTAGATACTTTAGGTAAAGGCTAAGTAACTTCATTCTTTTTTTTTACTTTCTTCTTTTTCTTTGACAATTCTTTAGCATTTTCTTTCTCCAGCAAGATAATTATAAGTTGCTAGTAATGAGAAACTAGATTGGGTAGATGAATTATTGGATGAACTATTATCAAATACTTGCAAAGTAGCTGTTAAATTCTGAATTTGGATGAGAAGAGAAGTAATATCCAAGTTTTGTGAATTATTAGATTGCTGATTATGATTTTGGATGTTCTGATTCTGCTAAATATTATTGTTGCTGTTATTATTCTAATTTTGATTATTCTAATTTTGATTATTCTAATTTTGAGAAGTATTTTGATTGTTAGACTGCTGATTTGTAGACTAAATATTATTTGGACAATATCTACTAATATACTCTTTTCCTTTATAAGTATAACAGATAATAGTAGATTAATCTCTTAGCTAATTTTATTATTGATTATTATTATTATTCTGATTATTATACCTTCTATCAGATTCTACATAATCTAATCTACTAGTCAGATCTTGCAAAATCTTAGTAAGAACACTTTATTCACTAGTTGGCTGAGCTTAGGTTTGGTGATAGATCTGCTTAAGTGGATCTGAATCAGCTTTTTCTATATTTTTGACAGTTTTAATAATACTTTCCATAGTATCATCAGCATTTAAATTAATTCATTTTCAAATTTCAGGTTTGAGTTCTTTCTTAAAAATTCAAATTTTATATTCTTCTGGGTAATTATTCTTTAGATCTACTTTACTTTCTAGTTTTATAAATTAATTGGTATATTCTTCTACAGTTTCAGTTTATTTTAAGGATTCCAATTCATCTTGTCACTGTTGCATCTTACAAGGCAAATAGAATTTAAGAATAAATTAGCAAGTAAAGTCATGATCATCATGTTCTTCATTTTTCTAGTTATCTAACTTAAGATTATTATTTGTAGCTCATTGATCAAACCAGGTAGTAGCTGGTCCCTCTAGGTATCCTTTTACTATCTCAATCTTTCTGTTGTTGATAATTCCATTGGCTTTTATAATTACTTCAAAGTCATATAACTATTTGATTAGATCCTAATCATTACTCTTAAATTTATAAATTGAGATAAGAATCTTCTTCATTCTCTGTATATTTATAGATCAAGTTATTTTCCATTCTATCTGACATAATAATTTTTTCTTTTAGTTAGATTTTCTGAGATTGAATTTGTTTGATTGTATCTATTAGTTCTTCAGGATCTTCTGAAATATTACTTTTGTATTCTGATTTTGTGGGCTGATTAATTGAGAGAATTTCAAAATTATCTGTCTCTTCAAGAACAGAAAGAATACTGTTTACTAGATAAGTCTGTTATTCAACTATGATTTTAATTCCAAATACAAAGATATTTAATAACTTAATAATTTCTCTTTGAAGTTGATTAGATATAAGATTTTGTTATACTATATTATTAAAGAGTTCTTGTGAGAGTTTGTTGTGTGAGACCACATGATAATCCTAAGTCCAGGTAAGAAAATTTACAAATCTTCTATCTGAATTTTTATTGACAAGAAAATAGTAAGGATAGTAATTATAAGATTCAATATGAGATGAGAATTTTCAAGAGTCTTTTCTATTATATTTACTAAGATATAGGTTGATTGAGAGTCTAATAAAAGAATAATATGTATTCATAAACTAATAAATTATTTAGATAACTGATATCTCAAGAGTAGTTAATCCTTAAAATAATTAAAATAAATAAAAATGAAAATAATAAAAATGAATTAACTGGGACCTCTGGGTGGATGAGGTTCACAGAGAGGGCATTAAATATTACAAACTATACTCTGAAAGATAGATTTTATTACAAATATAGTTTATAATAAGTTTTAAGAGTGAAGACTGAATTATTTATAAAGATAAAGGGAATTACTATTATTTTAAAGATTTTCTAGTGCCAATACTTATGAGTATTGTATCATATAAGATAAAAACAAAATAAAATAAAATTATAAAATAAAGTTGTGATCATGAATACTAAACTAAGGGGTAGTATTAAAAACTAAGTAACAAATGCTTAAACAATTATAACAAATGTAAATAAAACTAAGAAAACTAATGCCAAACAAAATAAAGTCAATAAATACCAAATAAAGCTTTTGCATATAGGAAAGCTTACTAAACCTTTTCCAAATAGAGGCAACAAATGCCAAATCCAAGCTTTTATATGTAGGAAAGCTATCAAGAACCTTTTCAATTAAAATATAATTTATTATGATAGAAGAGGCAATTGAAAGCAAGATATTAAGATAAAAATTAAAGAAAAATTACAAGATAAATATAACTCAAGTGTTTTCAAAAGCAATTAAATTATTGCTATTCAAGTACATTTATTTCAGATCTTAAAGCAGAAATATTTATACATCTTTGAGATTTTACAAATTTTTATCTAAACTCGCTTATTACTTTAAATTATAATTATAATCTTTGGAGCAAAATATCAATAAATGAATAAGTAAAAATAAGAGATATGATGCATATGGTAAGTTAATGATAATACAAATGATAAAATAAAATGAAAAGATAAAATATATGTTCTAAAAAGAAAAGATAGAAGATAAAAATAAATAAAATTTATTGATGAACTATTTCTAAAGTATTTTTAAACTATTATTAAACTATTTGTGAACTGTTATTAATTTCAGAGCTAATTATTCATTAATAATCTTAAAACATTACAAAAATATTACAAAAACATTATTGAATCATGATTGAATCCATAACTGATATACCAATTATATTATTTGAAATTACATGTTATTCAAAGATTAATTGATTGATCATATTTTCCAAGTTCAAAAAATTATGAAATTAAAGAAATTTATATTACTATAATAATATTGTATTTCTTTAACTTGCACCTATTGATTAACTTAAATCAGTTTCTACTAGAGAAGAACTAGAATAATTTAGTCAAGAAACAGCTGGATTTGGATTCACTGATCATTAAGAAGCTTATACTTATTTCTTGAAATAAATAAGTAAAAATAAGAGATATGATATATATGATAAGTTAAATGATAATACAAATGTTAAAATAAAATAAAAAGATAAGATATATATTCTAAAAAGAAAAGATAAAAGATAAAAATAAATAAAATTTATTGATGAATCATTTCTAAAGTATTTCTGAACCATTATTGAACTATTTATAAACTGTTATTGATTTTAGAACTAATTATTCATTAATGATCTTAAAACATTACAAAAATATTACAAGAATATTGCAAAAATATTATTGAATCATGATTGAATCTATAACTAATATATCAATTATATTATTTGAAATTACATGTTATTCAAAGATTAATTGATTGATCATATTTTTCAAGTTCAAAAAATTATGAAATTAAAGAAATTTATGTTACTATGGTAACATTATATTTCTTCAACTTGCATCTATTGATCAACTTAAATCAGTTTCTACTAGAGAAGAACTAGAACAATCTAGTCAAGAAACAGCTGAATTTGGATTCACTGATCATTAAGAAGCTTATACTTATTTCTTGGAACAAGAATAAGAAGAAAAAGTTATTGAATAATAAAAATTAACTGCAGAACAAGAATAACTTCTTACTCAACTATTAAAAGATAATGCTGATATATTTGTAACTAAATTACTTGAACTTGGCTAAAGTAATATAATTCAACATAAAATACATACTGGAAATGAATCACCAATTAAACAATGATCTTATAGAACTACTCTTCCAGATCAATCATTCATATTAGAAGAAATTCAAAAAATATTAAAAGTTAATATTATCTAATTATCAACTAGTTCTTGAACTTATACCTATTATTATAGTTTCTAAAAAGAATGGAAAGAAAAGATTTTGTGTTAATTACTAAAAAATAAATGCAATCATCTGAAAAGATGCATATCCATTACCAAGAATTGATGAAATGATGAACTCTCTTGAAAATGTTCATTAGTTTTTATCTATAGATTTAACCTCTGGATACTGGCAAATTGAAATAAAAGAAGAAGATAAATTCAAAATTACTTTCATCTCCAGAGAAGAACTTTTTGAATTTAATGTCATGTCTTTTGGATTATGTAATATCCTAGTCACTTTTTAATATATTATGAATATAATACTAGAGAAGAATATAATTCGAAGTTTGCCAATATGTACATTGATAACTTGAATGTATTTTCAAAAGATTTTGAAGAATACTTGAATTATCTTAATAAAGTATTTTGCAAAATCAGAAATGCTAATTTAAAACTCAATCCTAAAAAGTATAACTTTTGCAAAAGAAATTACTATTTCTTGGACATATAATAATAGAAGAAGAAATTTTTTCTAACCTATTGATAATTCAGAAAATACAAGACTTTCCTTAATCAAGAACTATTAAAGAACTCTGATCATTTTTTGAATTAGCTGGATATTATAGAAAATTTATTAAAGAATTTTCTCAAATTATTGCATCTCTATTTAAATTATTTCATAATAAAGAATTATTTATTTGGACTGTAAATCAAGAAAAAGCTTTTTAATAAATCAAATAATATCTTACAACTACATCTATTTTGATTTACTCTAACTTTACAAAGAAATTCTATCTTTATACTAATATCTCAGATTTAGGACTTGAAGCTATCCTATCCCAGAAAGAAAAAGATGAAAAAGAATAAGTAGTTGCTTATGCAAGTGTTATCTTAAAGCCAAATAAACAAAAATATGGAGTAACTGAAAAAGAAGTACTAGTAATAGTATGAACTGTTAGATAATTTCATCATTATTTACTAGGAATTATTTTTGAAATTATTACTGATCATAATACCTTGAGATGATTATTCAAAAATTAATCAAGTTATTTTGCTAGAGTAAACTAATAGATCATATTTCTTATAGAATATATCTTTATTATTACTTATTAACCTGAAAGAAAGAATCAAAATACTGATGCATTATTCCAGATATATTCAAAAGATCATTAAATAACTTTTCTCTTTACAATAATAATATGAATTTAACAACTTATTACAACTTACAATGATATTTAAGCAATAAAACTTATTCTATAGGTTCAACTCTTGAATAATAATGCAAAATTTATAATCAAGCAAAATACTTTTTACAAATTGATAATATATTCTACAAAATTAATAGAAGAAAAAAACTAACTATCCCTTTTTAAGTTATCAAAGAAAATAAAATAGAAGCTATTCTTATTAATTTATATTTAAGCTCTTTATCTAGATATTTTGGATATAAAGGAACCTATCAATAAATTACAAATAAATATTGGTGGAATGATATGAAAACTGATATAAAGAATTATGTGAAGACTTATAAAATCTGTCAGCGAACTGATAGAAGAATTACTAAATAATCTTTACATCCTATCAAAATTAAATAACCTTTTGACAGAATCATTATTGATTTGATTGAACCTAGTAAAATTACAATAACTAGAAATTAATATATCATTATAGTAATAAATTATCTTACAAAATGACCTAAAGCTAAAGCTATTCCTGACAAGAAAGCTATCATAATTGCAAAATTTATCTTTGAAGAAATAATCTGTAGATATGAATATTCTAAAGAAATTCAATCAGATAATAAATTGGAATTTATTAATAAAATAGTCAGAGAATTGTCAACAAAATTTGGAATCAAACATAAATTTTCTTTATCTTATCATCCATAAATCAATAGAATTATAGAATGCTTTAATAGAATACTGTATATAATCTTACAGAAATTGACAATAGCATATGAACAAGAATAGGATACTTTTATTCCTATTGCTCTTTTTATATATAGAACAAATCAGAATTTGACAATAAGACATGAACTATTTTTTCTAACTTATGAATGAAATACTAAATTGCTAATTAAATTAAAAATTCCTGCCTATATGAAAAAAGATTTCACAGAAGAAGAAAAATTACTATAATAAATATATTATACAGTAGATCAGTTATCTCAATAAGTATTAGAAGCAAAACAAAATATAGAAGAATATCAATTATAATATTTCCAAATTTTTAATAATAAAATATAAAAAGAAATAATATTTGAAATTAGAGACAAAATATTAATATTTAACATAAAATAATACTTAGTAATTGGAAATAAATTTCAACTTACTTGAAGTAAAGAATGGTATTATATTTATAACTATGCTGGATATAATTCTTACAAACTTCATAATCAGAATGAAAATATTCTCAAATATTCTATTAATGAAAAATAAATTAAACATTATCATGATTGCTAAAATTACTTTGAATTACAAATTATTATTGAGTAACTCACATAGATCACCTCTTTAATTTTGTCATCTCTATATTTGAAATTTTTTTTCATCTTATTTTTATCTATTTTTATTATTATCCTTATCCCAATATTTTTCAATATCTTATTACTTATAATAAATTTTTAGCTCAAATTTTATATAAATATCTCCTCTATTCTCTTTTCTTTTTCTTTATTCTTTTATATTTTTATTTTTATCTATTACTTTTTATTCTTATTATCTTATATCTTTTCAAATTCTTTTATATTTTTACTTTTAATATTCTTTATCATATCTCAATTACCAACTTGAATTATCTCTTTGATAATCAAATCTCTTGGAGAAATTTATTAGGAAATACTTGCTCAAAAACCCTTTGGAATGATCACTTTCTCTACTTATAGATTACTCATTTACAATAATACAGGACAAGAAACTAATATTATGCTCTTGGATTTACTCATGTAATCTGAATTTACTAAAGATATTGAACTTAATACTCCTTTTCTCTTAGATACTCAAACAACTATTGAATCACTTGAGATTTCTATTGAATCAATTAATACCATTACTAACTTAGACTTTGATTAGTTGAATATCTTTATTGTTACTTCCTCTGAAGATAAATTTAAAGTTATTATTAAACAAGAGGATATTAAAGAAGAATCAGAATTCATAAGTTCTAATAATTTAATTACTTCTAAAGAATAATCTAAAGCATCTATATTTAAAATAGAAGATGTTCAACTAATTTTGAAGAAAGATTGGCCTACCCAATTCAAAAAAACTGTATTATCAATTTATAATAATCCTTTGAATAATAATAATCAAATGATACTATAATATTATAAACTTGGATATATACTTTCAATTTAATCTCAGAAATATTCAAGAGAGATGTCAAAAATCAAGAAAAATATTGAAGATACTCTTGAAAAATGCATATATAATAGATCATATAATATCACTCATAAAGTATTCTTTATTTATAACTCTAAAGAAGAAGTTTTTAATAATAGATTTGAATTTATACCAATCAAGTTACATTATTTGAACAAGAAAGAACTATTGAAAAGATTATTAATTAATTTTTGCAAGAGCAAAAATTTTCTGAAGAAGAATCATATATTATTTATAGTGACATAAAATTCCTTAATTTCTTAATCTTTTCTTAGTTATGCAAAATCACATATTTCTATATTTTTCATTTATTTTATAATTATCCCTATTTTCATATCATTTATTACTATATTTATTATTACATTT
>CAJVPS010001812.1:0-14059 GCA_910591765.1 Ambispora leptoticha | reverse complement strand
GTTTGGATTGTATCATAAAAAAAAGGAGCGAGAACATTCAAATGAATAAATTCTTTCATATTTTGCATGAGATCTATATAATTATTAAAGAATATTAATTACTATTTTTAGATTATTATATTATTATATATTATATATATTATATTATAAATTAAAAGTTTCTAGTACTTGATATACTACTTTTATTTTTATAATAGACTTGAAATCATTAATAAAGAATATGACTTGATCTAATTTTTCTATATCTTTTATATAATATTCAAATATATATGTATTTATTTATTATTATAAATTATTGACAATATTATATAGCAAGCATATCTTTTTTTTTGATTTTACATATAAATAGATTTTTTTAATAATTGCTAAGAAGTGATATTAATAAATTTTTCTTAATTTTTACATTTGAAAAATTTAATATTGAAGATTTACTATATTCAATTAATATTAATTTCATATTCTCATCTAATGTTCTATCTCATCTTTAGCTAATGGATATAAGAATAATTATGAGTTTTTAAGACAAGATACAAGTTATACTATTGATCAAGTCAGCTATAATCTAAAAATAATTCGCACAGAATTTGTGCTTCGTGACTTTTCACCCCTGGAAACATATTAATAATGTGTACACTTCCTCAAATTACTGATTTTGGCCTTGCTATTCCACCAAATCTAAACAAGAAATTTATGGCTTACTTCCTTATATGAGTCCAGAGGTTCTAAATGGAAAGCCATACACAACTCCTGCAGATGTTTATAGCTTTGGGATGGTTGTGTATGAGACCCGTAAAAGGTGAACGACCATTTGGTGAATAAAGTCATGGTAGGGATCTCGTATTAGATATTTATAAAGGAGCACGACCTACGATACCAATTCATGTTCCCGGATGTTTTAAATTTATTATTGAAAAATGTTGGAAACCTATTCCAGAAAACAAGCTAACTGCTGAACTTTTTGACTTTACTGAATCTATCATAAATCCGGAAAAACTACGTGTGGAAACTGAATACTTTGCATATTCAGTACTGCAGTTCTTAAAATATCCTAGAACAGAAGAAGAAATAAAAGAGTGTATTAAACTAGAGATACAGAAATTAGATGAGCTTGATGAGAAAATAGGAATTTAAATGAAAACAACAAATCCACTCAAATGCAATTTACACCAGTCAGTCAAATCTTTATTTCAAAATGAATATCAATCCCAACTGATACAGATTTGTTTTTTATATTAAAATATGCCGAGTAACTTTCAGGAAGAACTACAGATTGAGATATTAAAGTTGGCTGATTTTATAACGATAACAAACCAAAAGTGATTTCAATTTCTTTGTGATTACCCGTATATTTATTACTTTAGCCCATTACTTTTATCGTTATCAAGATTATTTATTTTATTCATATCTCTCTCTCTCTCTTATGCATTTATGTTGTTTTCAGGAAGGAAATAAATGATTTTTTAGAACATATTAAATCATTTCAAAGTTTTGTCTAATCGCCATATGGATAATTAAAATTTAATCGCATGCAATGATTTAATTCGCATCTAGTCATATAGCGAATCTAGATATGTAGTAAAATATCAACGGAATCTGTAATTCAGAGTGCTCATGATTGATTGTAAAGAAAGAGTCAAAGTTGAATTATATAACTGATCTTCTTAACCATTTGGTGTCAGTAAAGATGTGTCCGAATACTTTGTATTTTCAGTACTACGTTTCTTTAGAAAATTCTAAAATAGAATCGTAAAAAAGCATTATTACAAATAATAACAAAAGCAACAGGTTTACGCCAGTCGAATCTTTACTACAAAATTAATTTCAATTTCAACTTTTTTGAATTATAAATCATACATTCATTGTAAATTCACTGATTGTTATTTTCTTCAACCATTTGATATTGGTAATAAAGTTCTTGTTTATAAAACAACATGTTATTCATGATAATAAATTCAATGACAGTGAAACAAAGATCGATTCTATATCTATGAAACTTCAAAAGTGAAATATATAAGTTATGCAATTAACAAGGATAAAAAAAAGATTTTTTAATAAAGATAGTAAAATTGTAAAATTTGCATTTTTGTACTTTAAACTCGTATTTATACATGCGCATATTGATACTTCGGCTGGAAATACTGCAGATATAATAAAAAAATCTTGACTACGCCAAGTCCAACAGCTAAAAAAATAAGTTTAATTTAGAATTCAAAGTCAATGTGATAAATGACCATATATATTACTCTTTCCACCTGAGCAAAAATCTCGCGAAATTCATACAAATATTCTTACCTTATACAAAGTATCAACTTTGATGCCGCTTCGCGAAATTCTTATAAAAATTCTTACTTGTAATATTAATATTAACACCTTCAATAATAAGAATTTCTTACAAAAATTCTCACTAAGCTTTTAATTTTAGAAACACAATTTTTATCGTACATAATACATGTATTTCTACTTCATTTATTTTTATTATTATTATATTCCTTTATCACGATTCATAGCCAACTCATCTTATCTTATTCCTATTTTGCTATTAAAAATAAAAATACTGTTTCTAACGAATTTGAATCTTGAATGTTCAACTTGCTTTTTGAAATGGAAAAGAAGAATATAGAAATGGAAAAAAAGTATATGGAAAGTATAATAAAACATAAAGATCTTGAAATTGCGAAGAAAGTTAATGCTTTAGATGTGCTGCACTCAAACAGCGAGTTATGCTTGAAATCTTCTTTAGCAATAGAATGAATTTTATTTATATCTTTTATTTTAATTTTTTTGGAATATCTGAACTTTCTTCAGTTAAAGGACTATACATCTCATGTGTGTTTTTTGTTTGACGCACAAAATATTTTATTAATTTTAAGTTTATAATTAATCTCCAGAATAATGAGCCAAGTATCTTGATATGTATTAAAAATTTTTGGACGAATCCATCATCTGAAAGATTTATAATACATGTATGTAGAATGGCGTCGGAATATATTATCACCTGACCTGTGCAAAGCGGCGGAAATATTGAATAGCGTATTATCGAATTTGTTGGTCAAGATAATAGTTGCTGTTATAACCAATTCGAAAGTTAAGTTGACTAAAGAATTGTAGTTGTAACAAAGGCCGGGGCTAGACTGAATGATGTAAATCAGTAATCTCGAAGGACACAATTCCGAAAGAACGGCATCCTGAACGATCGAAATCCTGAAAGATAAACATCCCAAAAGGTCGAAACCCGAATGCACGAAATCTCGAAAGCATAACATCCCAAATGCATGGAATCTAAATATTACCACGATTTCGGGATTTCAGAGCATTCGGGATGTCGTTCATTTTGGATTACGATCATTCGGTTTCGATCTTTCGGGGTGCCGTTCTTTCGAGATTTCGTTTGTCGGGGCTTATGAACTTTCTGGATTTTGTACCAAAACCAATTTAAACAGAGTGGTATCACTAAAGTTCATGCCAATTGCAATCGAAAGTAAAGAAGTTCGAAAGAAAGGTAAAGTAAAAGAATAATATTTAATTCCAAAATAAAGACTAATTACTAACAAAATATCACTTTAATTCAAAAACAGAAATAACTACAAAGATTTACTAATAATATTTAATCCAAACCACAAAATAGGTAGATTCTAAAACAATAAAAATAAATCTCAACAAAATAATCAAAGCATTAAAAGAATATGCATCAACTTTTTATATTACAAAAGAGGTAAAGCCTTCGATTTTGTTAAAAACAAAAAAAGATAAAGCTATCAATCATTATGATTCAAGAGAAAAAAGCTGAGATATAATTAGGTAAAAATTAAAATAATTTTTATTTAGTTATTTTACTTCAAACCACACATTGCCTGTCTAAGACCTTTGAGAACTATCCTTTATATACAATTTGCTTATTATATAACTATCTAACTTATAGATCGTAATTCAATACAGAATTCGTGGTCTAAAGTACAAAGTATGAATTTTTTACAAAAGGAGATGACGAGAAGTAGTCAAGTAAGAAAAAACTGAAGAGAGTAAATAAACTCTTAAGGCAAAAAAATGACGCGTCATGTGATTTTTTAAGGATTAAACCCACGAACTAGCAGATATAAAATATTAATACCATTAGGGTATGCTATAAGATTTGCACATAAAAGTTTATAGTAAAATTTCGCAAGGAACATTTTTGTAGTTTTCCAAAATAAACGTTTTTGAATTTTTCAATCACACATTGATTTTGCAATTTGATTGGTTCGCCTTTATTTGGCCGGTAAACTTCTATATCGGGAATTGGATGTTCAGCGTTCAGCCAAATTTCTCTTTTTTGATGAACAGAAAATTGATCGTCAAAAAGTAAATCGGCCACATTATGATGCAAATATATCGTAGATTTTTGCTAATATCGAACCACTAGATGCAGATATCTAATAAAAGAATGTAACAAAAAACTCTGTATTATTATTCGAATGGATTCTTTTTGAAAGATTTACCAACGTTGAAACACCTTGCAAAGGTTTTTTAGTTAGTTTATAAAGCAACCTGTTGGAAGGAACATACTTAATATTGGAATCATGAGAAAATAGATTTAAATGTCATTACACAAAGCAATTTAATCCTATAAAAGACTATACACAACTCTATATAGTCACAGGTTTTGCGCGTTTCTATGATCGTGACTGTATAAAGGTATAACTGTACTATCTCTAATTTAGAAAATTTTCATAACGAATAGACTGATCTTTATGATTGGCGGAGTTTTGTAAGATTATGACATGAATGACTTGATATTTGTAATAATTAAATTTGATTATTAATTTTATCAATATTAATTCAAATTCTAAAAATATGAACTGTTACTTAATATGATACTTGAAAATGAATATAAGATTGAAACCTCGATTCAATATTCAGGTGCTGCCTGATTTACTAGTTGAGACCCTACGTGAAAAGTTGTCCGAAATTTCACGTGATTTATATGGAATCGTACGCAATTCATGGGATGTACGAAAAGTTCCATTCGAAATTACGGACAGTATACGTAACGAATAGAATACATACGGAAAACGTGTGTGTCAGGAATCATAAGGAAAACAAACCTTTGTTTGAAACACGCTAGGAATGCATACGTAATGAACCGGAAAACCACAGAAACCAAAAACCTTTATTTGTAATAAACGATTCACACTTACTGATTCCGGTGCTAGTTCGACACTTAATACATGTAACAAATTTTCCCAAACTATATACATCGTTATTATCATTGATCATATGATTTCTCATACTTCATAAAGCCCAAAGACCCAAAAGCCAAATCCCGATACCCAACATTCCGACACCCAAATTACGACTTACCAAAATCCCGAATACTAAATTTCGACTTCCCAACATCCCAAAATCTCGACATATCAAATTCCCGAAATACTCAAATCCTGAACGCTAGAATCAACATTTCCAAAATCACGACATATCCAAATTCGCTGACGCCTAAAATCCCGAACGCCCAACAATACACTCAAAATTATGTATTGAAATATCGATGCAAAATATGGATAATATTTCTGAACTTCACCTTGGCACCTTTTACCATTTCGATGTTTAATAACTAGCAATTAAAAATTTGTAAATTTGGAAAACAAGCAGAATTCACGAGAATTGGCATTCACCATAAATTAATTCATAATTGAACATCTACATTGATACAGATTTGTAAGCATTAGATTATTGGAAATGTCTGAAATTTAGGCGTCGGAAAGTTGGATATGTTAGAATGTCTGGATTTTAGGCATTTGGTAATGATGGAGAAAAATAAAGTAAAATTCATTTTAAGACGCTGGTTTTTTTCAAACCAAACCAAATTTTGAGTTTGAAACTTTTGAAAGCTGGTTTAATATCCATATATTTGGATCAAACTAAACTTAATCAAACCAAACATTTCATCTCTAGTATTGGGATGTTATGTCTGCATTCTAAAAAGGTTGAGATGTTGAAAAGTCAGGATTGTGAAATATTGGCACTCAGGATTTTAAAGTTTCAATAATTTGTTAATACATATGATTTAATCAGGTCAGATTAAAATTTTATGTGTTTATTTAATAATATATATGGTCTAATGCGAAGAGATTCATACCTCAGATAAATGTTAATAGATTATTTTTTAAAATAAAATTTTATTTCTGTCTTATTTAATTAATTTATTTGATATTTATATTTTTCATAAATTTTACTATGTAAAATTTAATAAATTAATATAAAATATATATAATAAATATAAAATATGTATAATAAATATAAAATATATATAATAAATATTTTAATTATTAAACTTTAAAAATTAAAATTCTAAGTTTGCAAATTGATAATGATAATACTTTAATCAAATTATAATAAATAAAGAATAATCTGAATTAATAAAAATATATTTAAAGCTAAATAACTTTTATTAAAAATAATTATTAATTTTTTATTTTGAGCTATAAATCTTTTTATATCAGATTATATTAATAAATATTTATTAATCTTTTCAAACTTTGAACTTTATTAAAATATTATATTATTTGAAAATATTAATATTAAAATAATAATTTCTTTTTTTATTACTTTATTACTTTTATTTTTTTTGCAAATTTAATAATAAAAAGCTTTTATTATAATTAAAAATTAATATAATATTATTTATATATATAATAATAGTCAAAGATAATATATTAAAGATTAAATTTATTAACAAATATAGTAAAAATTAAAATTTTTTTTATATTAAACTTTATAATTTATTAATAAATATTTTTTATAATTTATAATTTAATATATATTTTTTAGATTTTTTCTGGAGAATTATTCTAATTGCAAAGTTATTATAAAATTTTTATTAATTAAATTTTATTTTTAATTAGAAAAAAATTTATAATAATTTTGCAATTTAAAATAATATTTTCAGAAAAAATCTAAAAAAATATAAATTTAATTATAGATTATGAATTTTAATTTAATATAAAAATAAAAATTATAAAGTTTAATATAAAGAAAAAATTTTAATTTTTATTATATTTTATTCATAATTTAATTACTAATATATTATTATATTAAATTTTTATAAGTAATACTAAAATAATTTTGTAAAAAAAATATAATTTTGTATATTCAATCAAAAATTATATATATAATATATTAATAATATATTTAAAATATCAAATACTAAAACTTTAATAATATTATTAATAAATTATATCTTAATAATTATATAATTAAATTCAAGTATCTTTAAAATCTTTTATATATTTATATAAAGAAATTTGTAAAGCTTAGCTATAAATAACTCTTATAAAATAATAAATATGAAATATTATAAAATATATTAAAGACTGTTTAGAATATATTTATTTAATAATTATATATTTCTTAGAATTTAAAATATTAATCAAATATTGAATCTCTTTAAATTATTTGCATCATATTTAATATTGATTCTTTATTATTTAAATAAGAATCTCTTCAAAAAATAGTGTATACTAATAATATTATATTTACAAATTTAGCTTTAATACCAATTCAAGAAAAAGAAAATCTCATTTCTAAGACTAGCCAAATTTAAATAAAAGGCATCACAAAGATATTACCTTACACACAACTGTTTTCTGTTCATCAAAGACAAAATGGATATCAACAGAATCAAGTAGATTACTCTAATAAATCTGCTTGATTTCTATTAAAGGCTGTCAAATATTGGACGTTTGCTTTGTAAGTTGAAGATATTTTTTTGTATTGATTATATGCTAATGATTTTATACTTTCTAACAGGATCTGGTAAAGAAAAAACTTCACAGGAACCTGCAGAAGCCAAAAGTGTGAACAACCTGAAGCATTTGACCAAATGCAACATATCCTTTGGCAAGAATCGTGGCAAAATCAACACAAAAAAATGATCAGTGGCCAATCATAGAAGGCATATGGTAGGCTAGATATTTTGTAACACGTAATTTATAAAGGTTGCACATGTAATACATATAGAATGCGTAGGATTTTGTGCGAAACCGTATTGAAATTTTACATGTAGGACGGTAAGCAATTTAAGAGATGCGCACGGAATGTAAGATATGCGATTGCTTTTTTGTCAAAGTTATTTGTGTCTGGAAATAATATGAATTTTAAATTCCGTATGATAATTCCGTACGCATTTGCGCCCAATTGCATACGGAATAATTGCTTACACATCGCGTAAAATTCCTGATACATTTTTTTTCGTAGGGAAATACCTTTATTCCGGGTGTTATATAACAGAAATATATTTGCTCAGTGAAATTAATATATTTTCATTTAAAATAATAATAAAGATATACCCTTCGTAAAAGATTGAATAGATGCTTAATTATTATCAGGAACCCTTCGTAATATGAACTTTATCAATTAGTTGCATGAACTTAATAAACATCTGTATTTCGCGTCTTTTGATAGATCAAAGGAAATGCAAGTGAAATCCCTCGTGGATACATAATTCACGATCATTGCGCCTCAATTTTTACTATTCATAAAATTTCAATTTTTATAGGCTCGAATAACCCACTAACTATTTACAAGTCATTTCTTTGGTGATGCACAATTTATCTTTTAATTAAAGGACATATTTCTATTCCTATTTCTGAAGGTATATCAAAAATTCTCTATCACTGGCGATAGATGATCAAACAATCACATTTCCATAATAAAGTTAACTGTTCCAGTTCTCGAACATTGTGACCAAATCAAATTTATTCGCAAGCATCACAATTTTTTTAAAACTTGAGTTATTAAAAATCATCAACATCTCCTACGTGCAAATAAATAAAATTTATTAAATTATACGAAGTAGGAGTAAGAGTTCCGATGTTTCACTGATGATTATAAGACAAAAAAGTTTGGATTCCGAAATTGATCAAAATCGGGATCTTCATTGTTGCATCATCGTTGATCATTCAAAATTCTATAAATTCGAGGAAAAATTAGCAGGATACAAATTAACGAAAGTTCAATTTCTTTTAATAAAAATTAAACGCGAACAACCGGTTTTGTTCATATAGAAATTTCGAAATAATTCGAGCTAGTCTCATTAGCATACATTCATTACAAAACCTTTCAATAGACTACGTGAAAAATCTGAGTTAGACTCATTATCATTCATTACACAAAATCTTAAAAAATTTAAAATTTGCCAAAATGAAATTTATAACTACTGTGGGAATTACCTTTGCCATTACAACAACATTGACCTTGGCTTTGCCAGTTCCAGTTGAACTTACAAAAAGAAGATTTGGACAAGAACATACTCCACGTGCTGACGCCGATTTTCAAGCAATGAAAGATATCTCACAAGGTACTGGATTCGAAGCCGACCTTGGCAATTTATCTGGTGCTGCTGTCAGATCTTTATTAGCAAAGGCTGGAGCATGTGATCAACAAGATGTAGCCGATCAAGCAGTTGACATTGCAAAAAAAATTGGACTTCAAGGCAAAGCAGATAGTAAACAAAAGGAACAAGCTTTGATCAAAGTAGCCCAAGATTTTCGTACACTCGAAAGGAATACTCCGAATGCTGGACAGCCATCCGCTCTATGCGATAGGTAAATTTCTATTTATTATTTTATGTATTTAGGTAAAGATTAATTACATAATACTTAAATTCTATTGTTATTATTAGACCTCCAAGAAACAAGGAGTTAGATGGCTTAGTACAAGCGCAAGATCCAACTGGACCACAAGGTCAAGTAGGAGGAGCTGCTTCTGGATCTTCAAATAACTCTGGATCTTCAAATAGCTCTGGATCTTCAAATAACTCTGGATCTTCAAATAACTCTGGATCTTCAAATAACTCTGGCTCTTCAAACACCAATTGCACTTCAGCGGATAATTCTACTGTTTCAAATGGATCTTCAACTACCACTTCAACAAATGCCACTTCAACAGATAATTCTGCTACAAATGGATCTTCAAATAGCTCTTCAGCAGATAATTCCGGCGCATCTTCAAATAGCACTTCAGCAGATAATTCCGGCGCATCTTCAAATAGCAATTCAGCAGATAATTCCGGCGCATCTTCAAATAGCAATTCAGCAGATAATTCCGGCGCATCTTCAAATAGCACCTCAGCAGATAATTCCGGCGCATCTTCAAATAGCACCTCAGCAGATAATTCCGGCGCATCTTCAAATAATCAAAGTAGCGAATGCAGCAAACACATGAAGAAAGCAGAAAAGTGTAAAGGTAAACAGAAGAAATCAGCAAAATGCATGAAAGTCGCAGCGGATTTAAATAAGTGCAATTGTACGCAAAACGGCTCTGATGGCTCTACGCAAAACGGCTCTGATGGCTCTAATGGTGGTTCCATATATGGAGCAAGGGCTGTCAAGGATGCTAGTACTCCAGGCACAATTATCACTGTTGACAATGGCGCGTTTACATCACCAGTAGGGGGTATTTCACCACCTCAAATCATTGTGGTAAATATGCATTTATTGTAAACATATTTGTTTATAAAGTTGGTCGTTAAAATAATTTAATTATAATAGAACCAAGATGGTAATCCCTCGGTAAATGGAGACAGATTCTTGCAATTGAATAATGCCATTCAACGTGCCTGTGACGTCCAGGTAAGAAAATTACCAGTATCAATTTTATTTTAACGTTATCTCGTCTTATTTACACCAATTCTTACAAAATTAGAAAAACCAATGTTTCAACAAATTTAATTCGGGAGATCGTACCTTCTCTGGAACCGATTGTGAGAATCAACATACTACATGCCCAACTGGCACCGTTCAATTTAGTTAAATCATGATATTTGTCTATTAAGCCTGTAATGACAGATAACGAATAGTTTTATCGTTATCTTTTAATAATAAAAAATTGATCTAATTGCTTAATTATAAGCTTTTTCAAAAAAAAAGTTTAATCTTTATTTATTACGCTCACAATCCAATGAAATTAACCACTTTTTTTGTTACTAAGAGTTATCGCAACGATTATTTTGAAAGAAATCATCCCATAATACGATGCCATCGAGGGAATTGAGATGTTTTATCTCGAAATAGCTCATGATTCATTCATCAATATAAAAGTAAACAAAAAAATGATAAGATATCCTTCAAGAAAATGAGCTGGAAATGTGATAACATCTGAAGAATTAAATGCGGGCGTTCCAGTAGCATTTGAGGATTTCTGAGTACCAGATTTTCCCGGAACATTAACAACTACTACTGATGTTGTCGAATCTGGATCATTTTTTGCAGTTGTTGCTGACTCACTATCAAATTTTTATAAAAAATGCATTTTTAGTAGACTGAATAACGCGTCATAGATGAAACAATAGAAAGGAAAACATACGTTTTTGAAACACTGTTCGTTGTCATTGTTGCTGTTATTGTCGGAGTAACTATTTGGAAAAATTTTTAACCTTTGAAAAAAGATTACTCAAGAAATGTTTTATTTATGATTAAGAAATACCTGTATCAATCGTGGTCATTGTCGACGTCGTGGTAGAAGATGATTGTGCTTGTGAGGTTGCTGGTGAGGGTGACGATGTGCTATGAAAAAAAATTATTATTAGATCAATTAATGCAAGTTAAAGACAGATGTGAGATTGATTCTATGCCAACCTAGAGGTAGATTCATTCGTCTTAGTGTTACTAGCGTTACTAGTATTACTAGCATTACTAGTATTACTGGCATTACTAGTATTACTGGCATTACTAGCATTACTAGTATTACTGGCATTACTAGCATTACTAGTATTACTGGCATCACTATTAGTGGTAATAGTATTTGTGGCTGTTTTAATAGTTGATGTTGCAGTCATAGTTATTGAATGAGTAGTAACCTTCCTAAATTTATCATGTACATATATTAGTTATATATTACTTCCAATTCTCATATGTAAACGTGTTAAAAAAATATTAATTACAGATTATCTTTTGAAAGCTGAACTATGCGAGCATTAATCGTTTTCGTCCCCGTGTGATCGAATAAGAGTGAAAGAATGACAATAACGAAGATTAAACAAAATTTCATTGTTTATTTTAGTCTAATGAAAGAAAAATATTTAATTTATTATATATAGCGTATTTTTAATTATTTTTTTCTATAAGTTTTGAAAATACAAAAATCCAGTTTTTGTGATTTTACGAAATCAAAGACGTTTTTCACTGATTTTATAGAAATCTCCGGCCGATTAAATTTCGTGATTTTAACGCTGAAAGACAGGAGCTGCGACTGTTGTACATAAATAAAGTGAAACATTCATGTATATCGATATCGACATTGTCCAATTAACTTAAAACCCTGAAAATCTTTTTATGTATAAAAAGAAATGATCATTATTTGTGTTTAAACGTACTCCCCATATTTGGAAAATAAAAAACCGGTTCTAAACAAACCTTGTGATACATTATTTTTATCAAGACAATCATCTTGGCGAGTTTTATAAAATCAATTCTTTTCTAGTTTTAGAGGTAGTGTGTGCTACGGGCATAATCTAGCGCTAGTAAACAGGTGCATGTATTACATGTACTTTTACATTGTGATAAAAAGCCAAATGGCGATAATAAATAATGTAATGTCGTCATCGCGAAAATCTTAAAGCCAACTGTAACGTCATTTTCTATTTCACATGACTTATAGTACATGTATTTCCGGCCGGAAACGTTCTTGTAGAAGTGTGGAACACATTTATTATTTAAAATGACAAATCCTTAAAGTAACCAACAAATGAATGATAGTTCATTTAAAATAAAAATCTATATAATTTAGCTTTTAATTCTTTAAAATAAACTAAAGCATATTTTTAATATATCTTTCCGGTCAAAATATTAAAGTTGTTTTACAAATAGTTCTTGAACAATATTAAATTTTTATTATATAAAATAATCAGATCTTATGTAACATAATTCGAAAATATGGAATCGATTTTATTTTTACTTTTATTATTAAATAAAGCAAAAATATTTATAATATAATTTATTTCTTGTTTTTAACTTTAAATATTTCATTATTTGAAAATTGTTATTAACAAAAATTAGAATAATAAAATAAATTATCATGAAAAAAGTATTCAACCAACTCCTGAATTAATTAATAAACATTATAAAAATTAAAACATTTATCAATAAACATTTTTATTTATATATTAAGATGATCTATTTACAATACACTTTTTAAAAAGTCTAATTAAACTCGGAATATAATGAATTCGAGTTCCAGTTCCAAAATTTATAATAAAACTCTTTGAATATAGTGAGTTAATTAATAAACTCATGATATAATGAATTTTTGACAGATTTTTGCTAATAGATCTGGATGGATCATTCATTATAACATTTGGAAATCTATGAAAATTATACAAATAACAGATTTTTCTAAGTTCACAATGTATAATATAATCAATCAGATTAAGTATTATATCACTTCTCAGATTTGAAAGATCTTATAGTTAAACAATATTAATATTCTTGATTGAATTATACAGATCAATAATATTATTACTGCAACTGAAAGAATTAAAATACTTAAATAAAAAGATTTTAACTTGAAAATTTCTATGCATACAGTTTAATATATCTTAAAAAAATCTTCAATTTGATATTTTTTATTCATTATAGATTTCTCTTTTATAGTTTAATTTACCTTGAATAAATATAAAAATATATCTGTCAAAATTAATATTACATAATTTTCTCTAATAAAATAATCTTTCAAATATTTAATTAATAAGATATTATTATGAAATATTATAATTATATAAAAGTATAGTAAAGTATTTTTATAAGATTTATGCTTGAAATACTTTTAGTATACAAGAACTAATTATACTTGTCTTGTTTATTAAAAACTTCATACTAGAAAATATCAAGAAATTCTTAAAATTTATCTTTTTATAGTATTGTATTTTTAAAGAATAACTTTTCAATTTATAATACAAATAAAATAATTAATTATTTTTATTATTATAATATTTAAATAGTAATTGATCTTCTTACTTATTACCGTAAAGTCCCGATAATAAGCAACCCCCTACGTCATCATTTTTGAGGTCAATTTTTAGGGGGGTTGC
>CAJVPS010001811.1:0-14059 GCA_910591765.1 Ambispora leptoticha | reverse complement strand
ATTATGAAATAAATAAAATTATAACAAAATGTAATATTCCATAACTAGGAAAAAATTAAGAAATTAAGGAATTTTATATCACTACAGTAACAATACTATTTGAATTTCATATTACAAAATCCTTAGTAATGAATCTGAAGCTAAACTTAAAGAATTAAAAAAATTTGATTTCAAAGTAGGGCAATATCAGAATATTGTAACTGACCTAAAGATATATGAGTGGGATCTTATTATTGTACAAATTGAAAGTATTCTTTATCTTGATTTTCAAGGAGATTATTCTTGTATAGCAATTTTAGATAAAGCAAATATCACTATGCATTAAATAGTTAGTGAAGTTTATGCTTGAGAATCTGCTAATGCCATGTATAATTTGTTAAATATAGTCATTTATGTTATTGCTATGGATACTTTTGCAAATGACTTAACTTTAGCTTTCTTAAAATCCTATTGAGATGAAAATATTTGAATTATTGATAACAAATATCAACTATATAAAGAAAAGATTGTTAAATTTCTTTATGATCTGAATAAAGATTTAGAAGGTATATGTAAAGAGTTTAGGATGCTTCAAGAAGATAAGCATGTTACATTTATTATGACTAGCTGTAAAAAAGTCCAAGTCTTGGTTGATCAAATATCTAAGTTGCAAAAATCTGATGATTTATTTATTTTATCCCAGATTTATTTTAATCAAATAGATAGGAAATAATATTAAAATAATTTTACTAATATTGATATCACTTGGAATATTCTTGACTGTGTAATTTATATAAGTATCATAGAAGCTGGCATCTCCTTTGAAATATCTAGTTATTTTAATGTAGTTATAGAAATTACTAATATCGCTACTTCTATCTATGTTAAAATATTTATTTAGATATTATTCAGAATCTGTGATTACCTATTATATATAGTTTCTCTTTATCATAGCAAAAAATTTAATATTTTCAAAGAACTATATCAAAAACTTATTCAGGCTGAACTTTCAGCATTAAGATCTGGAGACTTACCAATAATAATAAAAGATTAGCATGTATGAGATAAAATTACTGATTATTATGTACTTAATTTATCTCCAGTAGTGGAAACTTATATTAAAGTTGAATATCAGAGATACTTATTAGCTAAATATTTTTCCAAGATTCTTTGCAATCTTATTGCTAGTACTAGAGTAAGAATTAATTTTAGTAGAAGATACTAAGAAAGTTAACAGGAATAAAATTTCTCATACTATTAAAAATACTGAGAAAAAAATTAAAGATATAGATGTAGAATTAATAGCTAATGCTCCAGATATTAGTCCTAATGAAGCTGAAATTCTTAAGCAAAATTCTATATGCTCTTTTGCTGATAACATAATTTTATAACATCACTATTTATAGAGAATATATGCTTTAGGTAATATTGGTGATAAGGATAATATTTGAAATTGAGATATGAATAATTATGATTAGGTTAAGCTTTGTGATATAGATTTTGTGAAAAGATATAATAATCCTAAATCTTTATAATATTTTAGGAGGCTGGCATATTTCAGAAGATAAGATTCTAATGCAATAAATTTTATAGAAAATCTAAAAATCAAAGAAGAAATGTAATAGGAAGATTCACATGAATCTATAGATTCATCCTCAATTAATTTGCATAAATTTTATTCAGCTAAGTAGTAAGAAGCAGTACATAATCTTGTCCAATCAATAGACTTTAGTGATATAGATGACATAAATATTCTTTCTGATGATGATATGGCTAAGACTTTTAAGCAATCATAGGTAAAAATTGTTAAAATTCGAGAAGATGTATTATTACTCTTTAATTTTAAGATCAGAGCTAAAGGAATACCAGATCTTAATACTACAATAAAATTTATTAATATAATAATAAGTAATTAGTGTGATTATACTATCAGAAGTGGGCAAAAGCTTTCAGGGTCAAAAGATTAATGAGTGTGAAAGTGTACTTATTGAATTCATCACAAACTATATAATAGAATTGATTTTGATAATCAAGAAGAACTAATAAATATAAAGTTATATAATCCTAAATATTTTCTTATAGCTCTAATTCTTTTACCATACCTGAATTGGTCAATAAAACTCAAGAACTTTTCAATTCTATACTTATTACTACTGATATTGCCATTTCAGAAGTTAGTAATAAGATTTATGAATAAAGTTCTTGTAATAATATATTTGAGAAATCTGAGACAAATTTATTACAATTGCTCTCTTTGATATCAACTCAAAATCTATCAAATATTTCTAAACAAATTTCAGATATTATTAAAGCTAAAAAAGAGATACCTGAATTCTTAATTTCTTTATCTTTAGAGTTTCTCATTAAAAATGAATCTGATATAGATATTCTTATTCTTCTTTTACAGTAAAAATTTCAAATATCTTAAGAAAAACTAGAATAATGGAGAATCAAGATTATCTTCAAAATGTGAGATAATAATAATTATTGGAAAAAAGAGTATGAGAGTATGAACAAGATTACTTTCCTGGAATACAAATAAAATTTTGAGACTAAAATAAAAGTTCTTATTACTTTACATAAAAAAGAACTGAAAAATAAATCTCTAGTAATCATTAAATATACATAATCATTATAAATCTTTTAATAAAGTAAGCATAAGATACTAAGACAATATCATCTAGTTTTAGTAGTAATTTTTAAAGCAGAAAGATTGCTATATTTAACTAGTTATTTATCTCAGGTAGAGAGTTTTTGTCATCTTTTACAATAAGTATGCAAAAAAATTCAAATCAAAAATTAATATTTGATATTCCATCTTTTCACAATAATTACTCAAATATATAAATACTATTATTCTATAATAAGCCAGAAAAAATTAGATAATATATATAATAAACAAATTAGTTATATATATCTGAATATAAATTTGTGAGTAGACAGAATTTTTTGTATCACGTGATTTTAATTAAGATAAATTTCAGGTAAGTACTTTTGATATATAAGATATATATTTAATAATTATTTTCATATTGCCTAATTTAGATATTAATAAAAATAATATTTCAAGATATTAAAAAGTGATATTTCAAAGTTTTCAAATTAGTGATATCTCAGGTATTATTTTCTGATTATAAATAATATTCATATTTTTTGATACATATTTAATAATAATATTCCAAAATTTTCAATATAGTATTATTCTAAAGTTTTTTATAGTGTTATCTTAAAGTTTTTTATAATGTTATCTTAAAGTTTTTGATATAGTAATATCCCAAAGTTTTCAATATAATGTTATTTCAAAGTTTTCTATAATATTATCTCAAAGTTTTCAATATAATAATATTTTAAAATATATAAAAAGTATAATTTAGATATCAGTATAAACCAGTTAAATACTGAAAAAAGATAATATCTCAAGATATAATTATTATAGAAAGATATATAATATATAAAATTATGCTTTGAGATTACATATAAATAGGTATAAAAAAAAAGTAACATCACAAGATATAATTATTATAGAGAGATATATAATATATAAAATTATACTTTAGGATATCAACAAATATGTTAACAATTTGATACTATATGTCTCATTATCAGATACTTTGGAGTATCAACAGATATGATAATAATTTGGTACTACGTGCCTCATCATCAGATACTTTGATGTATTATTAGATATATTAATAATTTGACACTACATATCTCATCATTAGATGCTTTAATACATTATCAGATATATTAATAATTTAGTACTATATGTCTCATTATCAGATACTTTGATATACCAGATATGTTAACAATTCAATATTACATACCTCATTATCAGATGCTTTAGTATATTATCAAATATGCTAATAATTTAATATTATATGTCTCATTCTTGATTGATACTTCAGTACATTATAATAATTAGTAATTTAGTAATCAAAATTAACATACTTTAATATAATGTACTTGATAGTATTTACATAATATAAACATACATATTTGATAGTATTAATTAATAGCATAACTAGCTATTATATTATAGTATAACCAGATAATATATATATAGTATGTCTAGATAATATATATATAGTATGTATATAATAAATTTGATAGTATTAGAAATATAATAACGTGAACATAAAATTGTCATCATATTTTTTATAAGTTATAGGTATCCAAATATGATAATGTAAACACAAATTTATCATTATATTTTTTTTATAGATTATAGATACCTAAGTGTGATGACAAACTTATGAACTAATCATTACTCAAATAATGATGTATATATAATCTTATCATCACACCTGAGTAAAAATAATCTAGACTAAGTGGAAATAACATAATTATATTATTTTCACTCTATTAGTAGATAGGTATTATTGATATATAAAGAAGAAGGAAGTTAACATCTGCAGAGATTTGGATTTGATTGTGTTCTGAGAGTTGTATTATAAAGATTAGAAGATGAATAACCTAGAGATTTACCTTTGAGATTAATATCTGTGATAGGTGAATATTTCATTTTGACTATTATATGTAATTAGTATTCAAGAACTAGTTATGCTTAATAATGAGAGAGTTATATAGTTTTCCAGAATTGTGAAATAAATCAATATATAAAAAGAGTAAAGATTTGAAGAGTTTTATTTTGAGATAGAAAAGTAAGAAGAAAGGAGATGAGTATTCATGAGACCAGATCACCAAGAAGATATATAATAGAGATTTGTGAGAAAGAGAGCAAAATATCTGTTAATAGACTAGATAGTTGTAAGTTGATAAGTTATTTACAGATGATTGTGAGAGTGATAATATTAGTACGTGATGATGAGAATTGGTAAAACTGGATAAGAGAGGTTAGTTTATGTAAAATGACTAATAAAAGAGTATATAGAAGATCTGTTGAGTAAAAGCATTTCCAGATGTGACTGATGATTTCAGAATGAGATTGATATTGAAAATACAGATCACTATTATATAATATTGACTTGCATTTTGAAAGTAGGCTGAGAATAGATAGAGAGAATATGATAATTTTTATTATAAAAGTTTGATTAGAAATGTGAGTAAGATTGTTCTTGTCAATATATTTCCAGCAGTAAGCTTTTCAGTTTATTAGTGGGGTAAGAGAAGATGACAGAAAGTTTTTTATACATGTAAATTATTGTCATATGAGGATATTTTGACTGCTGTGAAAGTATTTGATGAAGTGCCAAAAATTGGAGTTGATTAAGAGGTTCTTACAAAAGACAAGAAGATATTTTATTAAGAGTAGATGTTGATATTTGATTGTGATTAGTGACTGAGTGCATTCTTCTTTTGCTAGCCTATTAGTTGAGTCATAATCAGGATTGCCAGAGTGATCTTTTATTTTACTTAGCTTGAGATATATATTTTTTGTTTGAATGTTATGAGCTAGAATTTTCTATAGGTGCTAGTATAATTACTAATAGAGCTTTCATTATGAATAAAGATGGCTTCTCAACTAGTTGCAGCTTGCAGTAGCTAATCAAAGAATTATAATAGAGTTGTGGTAGCTAATCAGAAAATTGTAATAAAGTTATGGCTAGTTATAGCTCTTATTACTAGTTGTAAAAGAGTGTATTGATTAGTAATATTCTTTGCAAATTCTTGTATAGCAACTTAATTATCTGTATGAATAATAATATGACTTTGAGATAATATGTATTCAGATATTATGCAAATTATGAGAGTTTCTGTCTTGATAGTAGATAGTATTTCTGCTATTGAGAAAGAGACTGATATTGAGGGTGACCATATTATTTATGCTGTATCTGCTTTTACTTGTGTGATGAGTGAGTTTTTTACTGATTTATCTGAGTAGATTATGAATGGATTTGGAAAATTATTAAGTGTAATGAATACTTGTTGTCATGAGATAGCAGATCTGTTTGAGTTAGTAAAGTATGAGATTATTAAAATTTGAGAGATTGGAGATGATGATATTGATATTGATCAGTATTAATTGAAGATATATCATGTAATTATATTTTGTAGGGTTATTTGTTCAAGTATAGTAAACTATTTGGATTTTGCTCTATATGCTTTTTGTCTGAAATATTTTTTATATTATCTTCATATGATAAGATGTGTATTATATTTGATAAGTTGTTTGAGAAATATTACTTTATTTTTTTTAAAATTATGTGATATTTAATATATAAAGACCAGGACTTGATAATATTATGAAGAGAATTATCTGTGTGGGAGGGTTGTGATAATAGTTATTGTATAATATTAGTAATGATGAAGCTAATATTGATTTTTGCTATTAAAAAAAGAATGCTTGTAATAAGATTTTTACCAAAAGAGAAGTATTCAAGTGTTAGAGCTAATAAGACTGAATGTAAAAGTCATCTTTGTTCTTGTAAGTTCCATAATTGAATTTGAGTAATTTAATTAAGTAAGTCTGTATTATTAATATGATATATAAGTTTATTAATCTTATATTATACTTGTAATTCTCATATATTTGTTAGATTGAAGTAGTTTTGATGATAAAGAAGGGTTTCAGATGTATCTTATGTTATATTTGCTTTGATTTTAAGCAGTTTTTTGCAGTAACATATTATTAATGAGCAGAATATTTTAGACAAAACAATGAGTTGTGATTTATATTTAATAGTTGAGAAAAGAATGTTATTGATGATATATGTGATTTGCTGATGATTAAGTTTTTTCTGTGCTAGTATATGTGATATGTATTATATATTTTGCTTGATAACTTGCTATTATTTTTGGAATTTGTCATCTCTACTGATTCAAAGATCTAGATATTTTGTGCTTTCTGAAGATTGTAAAATTTTTAAGGGTATATTTTCATTTCTGAGATACAGAGTTGGTATTGAGAAATTTGGATTTATATTTAGATAAAGTACTTTTGTTTTAGAGATATTAATGTTAATGTCGCATATTTTATAAAATTAAATAGCTAAGTTGAGAATATTTTATATATTGCTTGATAAGTTAGTAAGCTAGACTATATTATTTATGTATATATCATGATTAATAGTTTTGGATATTATAGACTGATTTAGAGAGTGTACAGATATTATTCAGAATGTAGAGATTATGTATTCATCTTGTTGATAATATATATTGATATAATAAAGTAATGAATCATAAAATATATATCAAAGGATAGGAGTGTTAACTTCTTTTTGGTCTAGATTATCAAGTACTAGATATTATTTTGTATTACTATATGTAGTTATTACTTGATTAAAACAGAAATTATAAATATTATTTAAGAGATTGATGTATTGAGAATTATTATTATTATTATTATTATTATTATTATTATTATTATTATTATTATTTGAATTGCTATAGTATAGTCTTATCTCTTGTTTACATATACTTTATGCTAATTTATATAATAATAAGTGATAGATCAAAAATCATTCATATTATATTTAAAATATAAGATATGACTAGCCATTCTGGATTTGTCTAAGACTAAACTGGTTCTAAAGGCAAAATAATTTTATTTGATTTAGCACATAGTATAACTATATCATGTATTATATCTATGCTTTTTCTTTTTATTCTTGTTTATAGTGAATAGTATCCATTTTGATGAGTATTATCTAAAAATCCGTATGTACAGAGAAATAGATTTTTTCATATTCTATTGATAGTTTGATATGGAATTATAGTTACTAATCCTGTAGGCTGATCTTTGCTACCTGCTATATTTTACACTTTCATTTTTCTTGTAATTTCTACTGATTTTTCTTTTTAATTGACCATCTTATATCTAGGTATCCATATGCTGGTATAGAATTTGTTGGATATCTATTTGATAAACTTTATTGATATTGTTTGAACTATTATAACTGGAATATGATAATTACAAAGGAATTAAACTAATTCTCTAGATACTAATCCATATAGTGATATCTGGCAAGTTAAATTATTAGTGTTAATTTTAAATAACTCTGTGAAGACTATTGATAGTTGGAAGTATATTTTAATAGTATTCTGTGTGATTTTATTATTAGTATCTTTTATTACTGATATAATTATATTACTGAGAACTGTTTGCATTTGCCTTCTGATATTGTCTCTATTACTTTGGTTAAATGAGTATAATCATATGTGTTTTTGATCTTCTTGCTTGCTGTTACATAGTAAATACCAGTCATCTTTATATATATGGAGTTTGTGAACTTGTAAATATTGAAGAGTTAGAAGTATATTATGAAATGCTTTAATATAGAAAATTCTGATTTTGGATGCAGGTATATTTATTACATTACTATTTATTTCGTCATCTTGATTTCAAATCTGAAATATAAATATCCAGTCTATTTATTTATATATTGATATCAGAATTTGATAAACTTTACTTTCATATTACTACTTAATTATACACTTGTTTTGATAATATTTTTTAAGAAAATACCACACATTTATATCAATTTTCATGATCTGATCAAATATTGGTATGAATTTGGATATAGGTAAGTTGTGATAATTTATAGATAGCTAGTTTGTCTTGCGACTTTGATTTACTAATTGGTCAGCCAACTTATTACCCAGATTATTTGAGTGTCCTTTGACTTTATTAAGTATTATTTTGAGATTATTTATACTTATATTATGTGCTAAAATTTCCCAAAGTGGTCAGTTTGATTGTTAATATAATTATCTGATAGATTGCTTACCTCTGTGATTTATATTATATTTAAAATCTTGAATTACTGATTGACTATCTGTTGAAATCAGGATTTTGGTATTTGTTGAAATAATTTCTGATAATGCACAAATTGCAAATAACTCTATTTTTGTGATGGAGATTGGATTATTTATAGCAAATTTAAAATTATAACTAGAAGGCCATGTTGTCCATACTGCTCCTGCTGATATTATTTGTATGCTAGCATTAGCTATTGATCTATCTGTAAAGAAAGATTTGGAATTTATGGTACTTATTTTTGCTTTCACAGAGTGTTATTCTGAATAGAGATTTGAATTACTATTGAAGTAGTTTGAGATTTTATAATCAGATATTTTGTATTATAGTTGTTTTGTTCTATATTATTTGTTAGTGATAATTATATTTACTGAGATATTTGTATTAGTTACTCTTTGTTTTAGAGTGGTGAATCATTTTGATTCATATCCATGTGCAGAGTTTCTATATTTGTATTTATATTGCTTTCATTATATGAATTGTGTATCATTATATTTTGTCATTTATGATAAGAAGAGTATGTTATCTTAAGCTAATATTTTGTGGGTAGATCTATAATTTGGCTAGTTATTTAGCAATTATGTTATTGACCATCTAAAAGTATTTGTTTGTGATATTGATATATCATTATTTGTTGACTAAAAGAAGATATTGTATTTGTATATTAGTGAGATTATACTTACAATTAGGCTTTTTCCAATAAGACTTGATTCTGATGTGGTGAGGCTAATACTGAGTTTTCTGATCAATGTTTCATTTGTAGTTGTTGTAATCTGACTATGATTGTCATCCCTACCAAGATATTATCATTAAGCTGGAGAAACAGTTCTGAGATTTTATGTCATGTCAGGATATTATCTATATTATCTAGTGCCAATCATACTGAATGAAACAAGATTGAGTCCAGACAGTCTGATGGTAATGATAATTTTTGTTTGATTACTTTTTTAATTTTTCTCATTATTGTGTTACAAAAGATGTTTGATAGAACAAAAAGCTGAGTTTTGTATTCTATTGCAGAAAATAGAACTCTGTTAAAAATATATGTTGCCTGTTTGTCTGTGATGAATTTTTTTCCAAGTATGATTGTTGTTATATTAACTTCTATTTCTATTTATCATTGCTGGGCTCTAAACTTACCATCTGAACTGATTAATATTCCTAGATATTTGATATAGCCATTTATTAGAATACTTTTTATCTCTGGCTTTAATTGTTGAAATGCTAGTTTTATATCTTCGCTTAGCTTTGGTGAATTAATTGATAGTACTTCTGTTTTATTAGTATTAATTTTAATATTACATATATCATAAAACTCTTGTGTTATTTCTAGAATATTATTCATATTTTTTTTAGAGTTAGAGATCCACACTATGTCATCTACAAATGCTAGACTTGAAATTCTTATGTCAATTTGATCTGATTAGAAGTGAGAAAATCAAATATTTGTGTTATTGATATTGTATCTATGGGTATCCTTGATAGAGTCAATCATACATAATAATGGATTATAGAAAATTCTCTATAGAATTGGTGAGTGTACTTCTTCTTAATTAAGACTATCTCCTACTGGATATGGTTCAGTTAGTTTATACTTTGTGTATATTTGATTAAATCTGTTTATTTAAATATTTTTCAGCAGATAAATATAATTGGAATTTATTTTTATGTGGAGTAAGCTATTTTTTAATATTGGCCAACTGACAGAATCATATATTCTTTGCATATCTTGGAACACACATCACAGCTCCTTTTTATATTCTTTGGCATCTTCCATTATATTATTAATAATGTGTAGTGGGCTACTTATAGTAGTATTTTTGAGTACTGAGAAATTATTACCTTTGAGAATATTATACTTAGTGCAGATATTTGATATGCAGTTGATAATAATTCTTGTGATAACTTTCACACTATATTAAGAAGAGCTATTAGTCTTGTTATATCCAAGTTTCCCTCCCAGTCTGTAGGTTTAGATATAAGAATTATATTTGTTTATTTTCATTCATGTGGAATATCTTATTCTTCTAAATATTTGTTGAATAGAATAAGAAGCATCATATGTATTGTATCTCCACAATATTGCCAGAATACATTTTTAATGAGATTGATTCTAGCTGTTTTATTTGGATAGATCATTGCTAGCTGTTCTTGAATTTCTTCTATCTTGATTAGTCTTATTACTGGATCAAATATGTGATTCTCTATTGATGCTATTGGTTCATAAATGTCTTTTTATTTTTATGATGGCTAACTTTTTATGTTACACTTTCTGTATCATTGATTAAAATAATCTTGTATTACATTTTTAACTTTAGTAGGATATTCTATAAAATGTTGATTTTGATACACTTTGTTGATTGAGATGAATAAGGCTTCTTTATTTAGGATACTATTCAGCATTCTATTTCAATTATATTAGAAATTATTTTGATTGATTTTGATCACTTGCTCTATTTATATAGTTTGTATTTTTTTATTCTCAAGATTCTTTGCTATCTGAACTTGTTTTCTTAGGATTTTCAGTTGTGATATCATAGATAATATGTACGCATTACTTATATTTATAGTTGAAAATATGAGTGCTGTGAGTTCAAGACTTTGTAACTATTTGCAAAGCTTTAATAGACATACTTGTGTATTTGCTAATAACTTTGTGATATTATATTGATATTGATTCAGATGATATAGGATATTTTCAATTAATCTATTCTTTTTTTGTAACTCTGTATTTTTGGTACTTTGCATTTGATATGTTGATATTAGTTTTTTCTTGAACACCTGATTAGCTGCATCAATGATTATATATTTTATTATATTCCACAATTCTGACATAGATTGATTTGCATAATTTTCTTTGATTTTTGGATATGAGTTGATAAATTCCTTGAATTGTATTCAGTCTTCTTTGGATATATTTTTTATGATGTATGCTTTTCTTTTTGTTCTCTATCATTTAATAACTGATAAGAGAGTTTTTCATAGTATTAGAAAGAGATTGAAGATTGACTGTACTAATAAGTAATCTGTTTTAATTCAATATGGATCTGATATGCTTGATTAACTAATAGTTGGGATCAGGTCCTGACTGTATCAAATCATGTTCAGGTATCTTTTGGAATTTGTTCTTGATCATATAAATGCATTAGTATTAGGATATAGAAATTAATTTATTTTGACTATATTTTTGAATCTGAGTAATAATATCAGACTATTTTTTGGAAGATTAAATAAATATTCATTAAAATCCCCTCTAACTATTAATAATTTTTTGTATGATATGAGTCTATTTATGTAATATAGTATTATTCTTTTAGTTTGTCTGTCCTTTTTGAAATCAGATACTAGAAGATATAATGCTATGATTTCTACTTTAATATTATCTGTAAATGCCAATGATATTTGTATGAATCTTTCTGAGATTTTTGTGATTTTTTTATATGTCTAGCCCAGAATAGATTGATTAGTATGCTTATGCCTATGCCAAGAGATTGTAATTTATTTGTTGACTATAAATAAGTATATCTATTAGAATGTGGAAATATGAATTTGGCTTGTTAATTTGTAAGCTTGATTTTAGTAATGATTAGTATATCTGGTTTGAGATTTGAGAAAAGTGTAATTACATCTTGAGCTTTGCCTAGACTGTAAAGTTTTCTAATATTAATCATGCTTATTGTTATATTAAGAATAGAAGAAAAAATATTATTGTAAGAATATAAATTTTTGTTAAGTTTAGAATTATCAA
Source organism: Ambispora leptoticha (assembly GCA_910591765.1). Classification (NCBI taxonomy): domain Eukaryota; kingdom Fungi; phylum Glomeromycota; class Glomeromycetes; order Archaeosporales; family Ambisporaceae; genus Ambispora; species Ambispora leptoticha. The sequence goes on along the minus strand of CAJVPS010001811.1, from coordinate 1,616 downwards.
TAAAGACTTCTGGTGTAGAATCTATGTTAGTTTGTTTATTATTGTTGTAGTTATACTATATTATTAGATATTTGTTCTATTTGACTAAGTCTGTTTAATAGCTGTGTATGTTGTTCTTTTTGGATATTGAATTGAGATGTAAGATCAGTTATTGTTTTGATTAATAAACTATTACTTGTCCAAAGTTCTTCATTTTGTTTTAGGATGTCTTCATATAAGTTTTTGTTGATAATTTTCATGAGTGGCTCTGGCTCAGAGAATATTGGTATTTTTGATATGTCAGAAACTGATTTATTGGGTTTGGTTAAATTGATGATGTTGATTAAGTGGTCTAACTTTTTCTCAATGCTATTAATTTTAGAGAAAATATTATTTATGTTCTTAGAGAACTTGTCCACATCTTGTCACAGTTTTTGTATTATTTACTCTTAATTATTTAATTTGATTTGAATATTCTCATGAACTTGTACACTATTATTAATAGATGAATTATCAAAATTCTCAGATATTTCAATTTGGTTCTCTTTGCTAGAGTTTGCATTTTTGATTATCTGTTTGAAGATATCAAGTTTGTTTAAGAGGACCTTTTTATAATTTAGTATTGGAGAGGATATGATTAGTTTTTAATAAGTGATATGATGATTTTTATAAAGCTTATTAAGTTGATTATATGATCATACTTTTTTATTTTTGGCAGTATATAACTTTGTGATGTGTGCATGTGAGAAACATATATTATATACTTTTACATCAATTTACTCTCATCAGAGTTATGAATTTTGTAATATTAGCTTTTTAACCATAGCTACTGCCATATCTGTTTCAGATTCAAAGCTAATTATAGCTAGTCTTTATCTGTTATATTTGACTGAAGATCTTGGAATAAAACAAGTTTTTGCATTGATTTATTAGAGAATGTCATCAAGTTTGTATGTTGTAGTGTCATATAGCAAATTGACTAGCTTTACTGAGTAGGTATCTCTTTATTGGATGATTTCATATTAATTAAGAAGTAGTAAGAGGTGTACTGTTACCATAGTAACATAAATTTCTTTAATTTCATAATTTTCAAACTTGGAAAATACGACTAATCAATTGATCTTTGGACAATATGTGATCTCGAATAATATAATTAGTGTATCAGTTATAAATTCAATCACAATTCAACAATGTTTTTGCAACATTCTTGCAACATTTTTACAATATTCTAAGATCATCAATGAGTAATTAACTCTGAAAATAATAACAGTTCACAAACAGTTCAGCAACAGTTCAGAAATGTTTTAGAAACGGTTCATCAACAGATTTTATTTATTTTTATTCTTGTCTTTTTCTTTTTGGAATTTATATCTTATCTTTTCATTCTATTTCGTTATTTGTATCATTATTTAACTTACCACATGTATCTTATCTCTTATTCTTATTTGTTCGTTTATTGATCTTTTGCCCCAAAGATTGTAATTGTAATCTAGAGTAGTAAATAAGTTTAGATAGAAACTTGTAAAATCTCAAAGATGTATAAATACCTCTGTTTTGAGACCTGAAATAAACGTACTTGAATAGCAATAATTTAATTATCTTTTGAAAATATTTGAGTTATACTTATCTTGTAATTT
>CAJVPS010001810.1:0-14060 GCA_910591765.1 Ambispora leptoticha | reverse complement strand
TTTTTCAAAGTTATTATTAGTTATTCTTCCTAATTTAATTGATGATAATTTTCTTAAATTCAGAATTGCTTGTTCTGGAATGTGCTGACCAAAGTATGTTATAATTAACATTTCTACTAGATGATATTGCAGTAATTATTTCTAAAGCAATATCTTCCAAAATGATTTTTACTCTTGATTTGCATATTGGTGATATTTTAATAAAGAGTTTGAATGAATAATAAAAAATAAATAAAGTCTACTAAATAATAAAATAGGGTTATTTATAATAAATAATATTCTACAGATGAATGTGATATAAGATAAATATAATAAATTAAAAAATAATATAATATAATTAATTTAAATTATAAAAATTCTGAATTAATATATTTTTCAAAAAGATTATATAAAAGAGAACTTTTCAGGCAAATAGAATTATAATGTGAGCTAATTTTCATGTCCAATTTCTATACTATAATGTGTAATTTCACAATTTTAGTTATGTCAATGCAGATTCAGGAGTTGGTATAATTTTGTATTGCATCAGATAATTATATAGCTATATAATTTTTATTGGTATTCTCTATATTAATTTTATTCTTATATTTATTAACTGTTCTACTATTAATTTCTCTTCTATTTTTATAGCTAGATTGCACTTTTTTGTTATCTATTTCAATATTATTGATGGCATGATTTTTCCATAAATTCCTTTAGCTTGTCAAAGGTAAAGATATCATTCTATTACTATCATTATTCACTTTTTATTTTTCTTTTATTCTATTATTTTGCTAAAAAATATTATTTTTTTGAGAGACTAGCATTTTTTCTTATTTACCTTGTTCATTATGCTATAGTTATCATTATATTAGTATTTAGCTATTATGATAATGATGATTTGGATATTGAGAGTAACATTAGACTTTTTTTATTTCTGAAATTTAAAATTCTGAGAATCTGAGAGAGCAAGAGATAATTACAATATTATATTATCATTCTCTTTATTTTTTCCATTTCTTTCAGTTATTATAATCTATAAGATGCTGGCTATATCCTAATCTTAGCTGTATATTCCTTCATTTAGTAATCTTGTTGCTTTGCTTATTTCTTAAGCAAAAGATAAGTTATTTTTATTTTTATTATATTCTTGGTTATCTGATCAGTAATTGGTGAATTGAGTAACTTTATATTCTAAATACTGATTGGTTCCATTATTTTCCAGAGTTAAGTTATAACTACTGGAACTGGAGCTATATATTTCATAAAGCAATGCTGAACTTTTTGAATATTACGAAAAATGAAAAAGAAACTTCTCTTTCTTCAATTCAATATGTTTCCAAGAGGATATAAGAAGATACAATTCCTCATCTTCATTCCAATAATATCCAAGATAAGTGATAGAGTGAGGAATTTTCTATTTTTTCCTTGCATCAAGAAATAGAACTTCTTCTTTTTTTTGAAAATTAATTCATGGTGAATGAGCAATTTCTTCTTTATCTTCTTCTGTAAGATTGATAATAAACTTTTCTTCTTTATTATTGATAAAGTATATTCTACAATCTCTATAGTTCATTCTTTTTCTATTTCTATACTAATAATAGTGATAATCTTATAAACTATACTAATAATCTTAATATTATTATTCTAATCAATCTTTAGTTAGAATAATTCTTTCAACTTTTAGGTATTAATAGCATTAATAACTGGTGTGAGGAGAGTTACTTCAATATTTAGAGTTATAAATATGTGGTACTCTAAAAAGTTAATCATGAGTAGTATACTTTGAATAATAACTTTTGAGATGATGATATTCTTTTACTGATAGAATATTATGACTTTGAGCAGGCATGTTAATTATTTGATTTATTATAAAATTGACAGAATTTTGCTTTTATTTAGTTAATTCTTTATGCTAGTAAAAGCCATGACTTATTAATATTAAAGTCTGATTTGCCAGGACTAGAAGTATTTAATTGTCTATAATAATTCTAGGCTCTAATCTATTATCCTCAAGGTATAACTTTAGATAATCACTATTATAAGGATTTTTAAGAATTTTGCTATCTAATATTCTTAATTTATAGGTATCTTTATTAAAAACTTGATGAATATAATATGATCCTTTCCATTTCTGAGTGAATTTTTCATGATGTCAATGCTGGATTTTCATCTTCTTCATTAAGACTTTATCTCTAATAAAGAAAGATTGATAATTTTTATCTTATTGGTAAGTTTCTTTTTATTTTTGTTGGGATTTTTGTATATTTTGTTAAGTGATAGATTTGTCTAATTCTAATCTATCTATAATAGTACAAGCTCTTTTAACCAATTCATTTGAAGTAATATCTTTTTCATTATTAATTGATATTAATTTAAGATCTAATAATATAATAGCTTGTCTGTCATAGATAAGATAGAAAGATATAAACTTTGTTGAGCTTTATTTCATTATTTTATAAGCAAAAAGTATTGAAGGTATATATATATTCTATTCTTTTTCATATAATTTAACTAATTTTCTAATAACATCACATAATATTCTATTTAATCTTTCTATAAGTCTATTAGTTTGAGAATAATATGATATTGATAGATGATATTTAACTTAATATTTTTCAAATAATTCTTTTATCAATTTATTAGCAAATATTATTCCTCTATCTGATATTATTTTTTTTGAAAAATCATGTCTACAGAAAATATCTTCATATAGAAATGATATTATTACTTCTGCTAAATTATTCAAAATTAGTCTTGCTTCTGCCTATTTGATATAATAATCTATAATAACTATTATATATTTATAATTATCTTTTATTAATATAAATGGTCTAATTAGATCTATTCCTATCTTTTCAAAAGATTTTTTACTTTTTATAGGGTATAAGATATTATTTCTTCTGATTTTTCCTTTGTGTTGATATATATCACATGTCTTTATATAATTTTTAATATCAAAATGCATCTTTGGCTAATAGTAATTTTGAGTGATTCTATGATAAGTTGTTTCAATATCAAAATATTTAGTATGTATTGTTGCATAATTATTAAATAACACTTCTTCTATTTTATTAATTTTAATTACTTTCAAGGATTATTCTGGTTCTTTCTTATTATATTTATATAAGATTTCTTTTTTTACTAAGTATAACTTTGTTTTGTTTTTTATTGATCTTTTTCTGATATTTTTTCTAATATGACTAGAATATCTAAATAAGTAGTGAGTTGTGAATATTCAAGTAATTCCATTATATTCAAGTAGGGTAATCTGATAAGAGTATATTAAGTAGTTATTAAGTAGTTTTTGATGATATATTTTCTTATTTTCTTTGTATTTAAGTTGATTCTGATTGGAAATATCTAGATAAGAGGTCTATATTAGAATGAATTCTGTCTTTGTGATATTTAATTTTGAAGTTATAGTTTTTTAGAGTCAAAATCCAGCATGCAAGTCTTTCAGAAATTTTTGGTTTATTGAATAAACTCTTTAAAGTATTATGATCAGTTACCAGAGTGAAAGAAATATTAGAATATAAATATGATCTGAATAGTTATATTACCTAAACTACTGCTAGACATTTTAATTCAGTTGTATAATAATTTTTCTCAGTTCATTTGTTCTTTTGCTAGCATAAGTAACTACATATTCATTACCTTTCTCATCTTTTTGTGTCAAAACTGCTCCTAAATCAAAACTAGAAGCATTAGTATATAGTATGAAAGATTTCTCAAAATCTGGATAGATTAATATAGGTGCAATAATAATTTATTTTTCAATTCTTCAAATGCTTCTTGGTATTCAATAAATCATTCAAAAGGCTAATCTTTTCTCATCAATTAATTTAAAGATGCTGTTATCTTTGCAAAATTTCTTACAAAATATCTATAATATGAAGCTAAGTCAAGAAATTCTTTCAAGATAGTTAGATTTGTTAATCTAGAAAACTGTTCTATAGCTAAGATTTTGACTGGATCAGGTTTTAAATTATCTTTGCTAATAATATATCCTAGAAAGACAAATGTAATTTTGCCAAATTGATATTTACTTGATTAAAATTTTAAATCACTTTCTTTAAGCTTGTCAAATACTTATTTCAGATGTATAAGATGCTTTTTAAAAGTATCTGAGAAGATATTAGTATCATCAAGGTAAATAACTATAAACTTTTCAAGATAAAGTTTGAATATTTTATTCATTAAGCATTAAAAAATAGCTAATACATTATTTAATCCAAAAGATATGATATTGAACTCATATAGGTCATTGATAATGATGAAAGCTATCTTTTTTCTGTCTTCTAATTTTACTTCTACTTGTTAATATTCAAAGACTAAATCAAGTATGAAAAAGTATTTTGCTTTGCCAAATACATTAAGTAGGTCATTAATTCTAGGTAAAGAAAATTGATCTCTTTTTATGACTTTATTTAGTTGGTGATAGTCTACATAAAATTTATATTTGCCATTCTTTTTCTTGACTACTACTACAGGTGCAGATCAAGGACTATCTGATGGTGAAATAATATTTTGTTGAAGCATTCTTTCAATTTCTTCTTCTATGAATTCTTTTTTAATAGGTGAACATCTATAATATGATTTCAAAGCTATAGATTCTTCAGTTTCTGTATTAATTTCATGTTGAATAATTATAGTTTTTCCTGGTTTTTTATCAAAAAGATCTTGATATTCATTTAATAAGTCTTCTAATTATTATCTTTATTCTGATATTAGATCATTCTCATCAAAACTTTCTTCTTTGATTTGATAAAGTGATTCTAATATTAGTTTTATTTGTTTATAATACTAATCATTTTCATTACATTTATGATATTCAGTTGACAAGTAATTATTGACATGAGAATATTTATCTAGACTGATAATTTTATTTCTCTTCAACTCTTCAAATGTTGAATGAAAGAATTTTTCTTTATCCAGTTAGGTATAATGTTCTTTTACTTGTAAGTCTAATGCTTTTATTTATTCATCTAAACTTTTCTAAATATTTAGAAGTGATTGGTCAATATTATTATCTTTTTCATATTTATCTTCACTTTCTTCTTCTATTAAAGATTTCTTTTCTTTAAATCTACCAGTTAAATCAAAATCTTGTTGACCTCTTTCTGAATTTTCAAGCTCTTCACAAGTTGATACTAGCTGAATTTTTGAGATCTTGACTAGTGATAAGAATATAGCTTGCGTAATCTTTTCATTAGACTGAATAATATATGGTTAACTAGAATTATTATGAATTAATATTTTTATATTTCCTGTATATCCAGCATCTATAATATCAGTTTTTACTTCTATTTCTTTATGAGCTAGAGAAGATCTAGAAGTAAGTTGATAAAATATTCCTTTTGGCACTTTAATTATAATGTAAGAGTCTATCATTATAATTTCTTGTGATGAAATAACAAGCTTTTTTGATTCTGAATATCTTAAATCAAAACTAGCATTTGTTTCATGAACATTATCTGGTATTTTTTTTTGTCATTATTATCAAAGACTTTAAGCTCTATTTCTTCATTAATATTATATAAATTATTTTTTTCATCAATTTTATGATGCTTTTCTAAATAGGTAATTGATATTTCAATCTGCTTTTTCTAACTTTCAAACTGTAATAAGTCTTTGATTCAGCTTATGACTGCTTTATGAACATGAGTCCAAGTATTTTCTAGAATAAGATCATAATTATTATTCATAGTTACTAATGCTTTAATCTTGATTGATTCAGATCCTAAAGTAACTGGTAAGTCAATTACTTCTCCAAGCACTTTTTCTTTTTGGCTATTGATACCAATTAGATTTACTGTACTAGATTTTTAAATTTTCTAATCTATCTTCTTCAAAAATTATTGAACAACTATATTACTCATAACATCACTATCAATTATAATTTTACAAGACATATTATTGATAAGATCATTTACATATATAGCGTCTACAGGTACTTGTTGATTCTGTTGATTTTCTTTTTTATTTTCTATTAGTAATTTCTTGAGCTAATTATTATCAATTGAAGACTTTTTAGTTATAAATATACTCTCACCTTCTAGAGGTGTATTTAAGAGTTTAAATATTTTTTAGTATTCAAGTAAGTATTCTATTTGTTATTATTATTATTATTATTATTTCTTCTATTATTATTATTATAGTTATTATTATTGTTATCTTGACTAGTCTCATTATTTCTAGAACTAGCACATCTATTGGCAATATGACTGGCATCTTCACAGTTATAACAGATAATATTATTATTTCTTGAGTTATTATTATTATTAAAGTTATTATTGAAATTATTGTTAAAATTATTGAAATTATTATTATTATTATACTTATTATTTCTTTTACTTCTGCATTCATTTGTAATATTATTACCTTTTTGATATGAGTTCTGAGATGAGAGTGAGTATTAAATCTAATATTATAAAAATATGTGATAAAAGTATTTATGTACTCAAAGTGATAGTTGAGAGAGTCTTTAAAAGATTTATTAATAAGAATATATCTACTATTATTTCAAAATTATTCTAAAGATAGGTAATGATAGTATTCTTATTATGACTAGCTAGAATATAGTCTAATTCCAAAATATAATTTCAAGACAGATGTAATGTTTAGTTTATTAACAAGATGAAATAATAGATCTTGAAAGTGAATTGAAAACTAAACTCATAAAACTTAATAATTAAATTTTAAATAACTAACTATCTGATTCTCTGTAACTATCTATCTAAATTTACTAGCTAAGATATATTACTTTTATATATTTTAGAAATTATATGAATAATACTTTTGTTATGATACTTATGCTAGTTTTGCTATGATCTAAATATTACTTTTATTAGTATTATAATATTGATTTTGTTATGATAGCATTATTAATTTTGCTATGATAATTTTACTAACTTTGCTATGATAATTTTGCCATGATCATCATGTTTGTAAAATCTTCTAAAAATATCTACAAATAATATTCTCTAAAGCTAATATCTAATAAGATATAAAGAATTATTCATCCAATCATATTATGATATAAAGTGACCAATAAGATATAATTAACTAATTCTACTAAAAGTTTATATCACAATAGGATCCTCTTTATTAGTATTTTATTTCATAAAATTTAAAGTTGAATATCAAATTTCTACAAGACTTAGCAATTCTTTAAAATTATTATTAGTCATCCTTCCTAACTTAGTTGATGATAACTTTCTTAAATTCAGAATTGCTTGTTCTGAAATATGCTAAAATAATTTGCTAGTTCTATTAACAATCTTTCAATATCAAGAGATTAGATTTCCAGTCATCACTTGTGAGAGTTTGTTATAGAGAAACAGTTTTTTTCTAGTTGAGTCTATAGCAGTAATGATATCTATTATTTCTTGATCTGACCAAAGTATATTATAATTAATATTTCTACTAGATAGTGTTACGGTAATTATTTTTAAAGTAATATCTTTCAAGATAATTTTTACTCTTGATTTATATATTGATGATATTTTAATAAAGAGTTTGAATGAAAAAAAATAAAGTCTACTAAATAATAAAATAGGATTATTTATAATAAATAATATTCTATAGATGAATATGATACAAGATAAATATAATAAATTAAAGAATAATATAATATAATTAATTTTAAATTATAAAAATTCTGGATTAATATATTTTCCAGAAAAATTATATAAAAGAGAGTTTTCTAGATAAATAAAATTATAATGCAGACTAATTTTCATGTCCAATTTTCATACTATGGTATATAATTCTATAATTTTGGTCATGTTACTACAAATTCAGAGATTAGTATAATCTTGTGCCATATCAGATAATTATATAGCTATATAATTTTTATTAGTACTCTTTAAGAATAAAGTTTTCTATGTCATCAAATAAAAATATAAATCATTTTAAATTTATATGTCACCATATCACAAATAGTGATATGACTAATAAATCTAATTGAGTAATTGAGTTTTGATTGATGAATATTAAATGAGAATTGAATAACCTATAATATATATTTCTATTATTATATCTAATGATTCATGTATACTAATTATACTGATATATTTACAACTTTTTAAATGTGAGGGTAGATATTCATTAAACTCACATAAATCTTAAAGGAATATTTTATAATTAAAAAAAATTATATAGTACAAATAAAAAGGAGATGTGATATAAAATACATAACTAACTTTGATGTGATGCTATTTAAAAATCATCTAGCTCTTGAGTTTTTCTCTTATCAGTAGTAACATTCTTACTCTTGACAGACTTTGTAGTAGTTTCAGTATGATAGTAATCTTCAAGTATTTATGAGCTAAACTTACAGATAATTTTATATTTTCAAGAATGTTTTTATTTTTAGTGAAGCTAGAATCATAAAAACAGAATTTTTTTATTGATGATTCATAAAGACTTTTAACTCTTTTCAATTGTTTCTCCTTTACACATTGTTCTAGTTCTTGAAATAATTAGCTAATCTATCAAAAATAATAAAAAATATTAAAACTAAAACTAAAGTTAAGAAATATGGATTAGCTTATCTTTTTGTTAATTATCTAGGAATGCTAATTATTTAAATTATTTCTTGACTCAAGTCTCAAAACAAATAGCTCTTTATTATTTAATATTGATTATTATTCAGCAATAATTATCACTTTGTGTACTATTAGCATTAAGTAAATATCTAAATATCTTGTACAGATTAAATAACTCCTAGAATAAAAAAACACATACTCTTCAGATTGCATTGATTCAAGTTTAATCTCTAAATAAATAGATAATTTATCTGTTTCAAAATATATTTTTCATCACTTATATATTCAAATTATTTTTATACATGACTTCAGATTTTTTGGATACTTTTATTATATAATATATTTAAAGATTTAATTATATCTAAATACCAAATAAAATAGCAAAATGATAAAACAGAAATAAGAATTGAAGACAAGATCATCACCATACAAAAAGAGAAAGTTATATTAAAACTTTTAGCAAACTTGAATTATCTTAAATGAATGAACAAAATTAATTAGCTTATAAAATAAAAAATAATCAGAACAAAATAAAAAATAAAACCTATTTTTTAATTAATCTGATTCTAGAATTTTTCACATTCTTTCTTTAAATAGTTTCATGTTTCTTGTTCTAACTTTGCTTGTGCATCATCAAAAACTTCTAAGACTGAAAAAGTTCAAGAAAAAATATTTGCAGTTTTGTCTCACTGCAGAATAATATCTGTTAAAATTATTTTATAAATTATAAAATCATTAAAAAGTCTTTTAGCCTCATCATTAGTAAGTTTTACTTCTGCATCTCGCTCTTTCTAGTAGATTTCTAATTCTTTATACTTAAGCAGAGTATCTTTTGATTTGCAAAAAATATCAATAATATCTTTGATAGTTATTATATTTGATCCAAGTTTTATAATAACTTCTATCATATTTAATAATTTCAAGGCTGACATTTTCATGTCTTTTATAATTAGTTTTTCTTTTACTTATAATTGGCACATATCATATTTTCTATATAATAATTTAATAGTGGATGATTGGATTTTTAATAGCAGTATTTTTTAATTGTGATACTGAATAAAAGTATTTTATCTGCACTTATATTTTATTTTGCAAAAGAAAATTATCTTCCAGTTTTTTTTTTGACATTTTATTAGATATATCTACCTTATTTCTTCACTCTTTATTATAATATTAATTAAATTAAATAATATAATTATGAGTAAGAATTAAGTTAATTTTCTAATACTACTAAAATATTTTAAATTACCTTTCTCGTTCACCTGTAATGATATTATAAAGTACTCATATATCTTTTCTTGCATAAAGCAAGATACATTTTGCTAATAATCTATTACAACATGCTTTATCAGTTTTTTGAATATAATTACCTAATATTACAAGATTAAAATTAATAGAAAAATGATCTTTTAATCAAAAATATCTAATAGGACTTACTTAAATTTAGAGATATTGTATAATAAATTACTAAATGAACATCTAACATATTAATACCTAATTTGAAGATATTGGTGGTAACTATAATCTTAATAGATCATTTTTTCTATTTCTTTATGGTGAACTTTTTCTTCTTAATTGATATTTTACCATGATAAATACCTATTTTTATATTTTTATCTCTTAAATTTATTCTCAAAAAATTCACAACTTTGTAATAATCTTTTTGAGTCATACAATAGATTATGGAATGTTTAGGAATTGATTTTATTTATGTAAATATTTCTTTAAGATTTTCTTCTCTGGATTCCTTTTTTTTATAATTTTATATATTAATTCATCATGTTTCAATATGACTCTGTATATTATTTTCACATATAAAAAATCAAGATCCAGATTTGTCATAATATCTCAAGCATTATTATAAATTAAGATTGTAATTATCATAAGAATCAGAGCTATAGAACAAATAGTCTTTAATTGAGATAGATAATATCATAACTTACTAATATTAAAATAAATAATTATATATATAAGAATTTTTTTTTTATATCTTTTCAATATATTATTGATTCTTACTAAAAATAAATATAATTCTTTACATAATATACTTCATCAATTACAAAATAAATTTCTTGAAAGGTAATCATATTTTTAATTAATATTCTGAAATGAGCATTATATTCAAATTTTTCTGAAGTTGTAAATAAAATACAAATAATTTCTGAAGAAATTTCTGTAAATACTTGCTCTTAAAAATTAGGTAGTTGATCATCTGATATGTAAAGACCAGTACACAGAATCCCAGCAGTGATTATTTCTATCTATAAAAATATAAATCTTTAAATTATTTACAAAAAAATTTTTGAAAAGAAAAATTAATCTATCACTTGATCATTAATTAAAAATTTCAGAGAACTAAATATTACAGTTAATCCTAGATTCAGCAAAGCTGATATTGCATAACATAGTAACTTTCCATCTTCAGTTTGCATCAATAATAATATATCACTTTCTTGGATATATATTATGATTATTTATTATTATATATTACAAAATAAGCTAAATCCAAATACTTCTTGCAATACTGAATTAGTCATATTATCTAAAGATTGAGATTTATATTTATATTTTGATATATTGAAAGACTTATCAGAAATCTGATTTTCAAAGTCATTAAGAATATAAAATCAACATACTTGATAGAATCTCTATGAACAGAATCTTGGAAAGGAATGATATTCAAGATATTTGATAGTAGTTTCAAAATTTTCAAGCAATGATACAAAAGAGAATTTAAATTCTTGTCAAATCATACTTTTCTGTACTTTAAGATCATAAAATATTAATTCTTGACTAAAGTCAAAAAGCTGTAAATTACTTTGTTGTATCACAAATTCTACTGTCTATTTTTTATTTCAATTTTATCACTCACCATGATTTTTAAGCTTTTGAACATTTTTCTTCTTTACTAATTTTTCTAAGTTTGCTATATCTTCTTTACTAAATATTTATTCTCTGCATAAATTTCAAATATTTTATAATATTTCTACTAGTTCTTTATTATTATAAATAATTACTAGAGTATGTCATACTTCATATAATTATCAGAAATCAAATAGCTTATTTATAAATATAAGTTTGATTTAATTCATTGTCTCATTATTTATAGTTCATGAGATTATTATAAGAAATTATCTAGCAGACAATCTAAAGATACTTTGAATCATTATTAAAAATTCACTATATTTTTTTATAGTAGAATCAGTGGAAATAATATAATTATATTATTTCCACTTAGTCTAGATTATTCTCATTTAGGTATGTGTCATGATGACAGAAATGCGATACCATTATTAGTATCATGATGACAGAAATATGACACCATCATCAGTATCATGATATATATTTTATAACATATTTTTGATGATAGAAATGTGATACTATCGTTAGTATTATGATATATATTTTATGATATATGGATAAAAAAATATATCTAATGATGTATCTAATTATATATCATCATTTATAGATCTGACGTGAGGGCTATACCTGAACTTGGCATATAGTACCTTAGCTTTCTAATTAATTTCTTGATGAGGACCAGGTTTGAGACATATAATGCTAAAATAGTATTTATATTCTGACTTTGTATGATGTACTTGAATATCAATCGAGGATGAGATACGTAGTGCCAAATTGCTAACTGTTATAATTTATTTAAATATCATCCAATAATGAGACATATAGTACTAAATTGTTACCTATTATATTATCCAAGCATGAGATATATAATACTAAATTGTTATCTCTACTTGGTAATTCACCAAATTATAATTTTATAATATATATATCTATAATAATTATATCTTGATGGCCTACCAATTTTTATAAAATGTTATCTTTATTTAGTAACTCACCAAAGCATAATTTTATAATATATATATATCTGTAATAATTTTACTTTGATGTTTTACCAATTTTTATAAAATATTATCCCTATTTGATAATTCATCAAAGTATAATTTTATAATATATATATCTATAATAATTTTACTTTGGTGTCCTACTGATTTTTTTTTAAATTATATATCTAATCATATTTCATTATTCACCAAATCTTGACCCATAAATTTAATACTTTGATATCCTACCAAATTATAATATCTAATACTTTGATGTCCTACTTTTTAGAATACTTTGATATCTTATTTTTTTAGAGTACTTTGTATTTTGTGAAACATATCTCAAAATATATTACATATATATTACTTATCTAGAACTGTATCTTGATCAAAATCACATGACATAAAAATCTCTTTATATGATCCAGGTATTGGAATATTAATTTTTTATTTGAATTTTTTCTCTTATTTATTATAAGAGATGACAAAAAACCTCTCTATCTGAGATAAATAACTAGTTAAATATAACAATCTCTCTTCTTCAGAAATTACTATTAAAACTAGATGATATTGTCTTAGTATCTTATGCTTGCTTTATTAAAAGATTTATAATAATTATATATATTTAATAATTGCTAAAGATTTATTTTTCAGTTCTTTTTTATGTGAAGTAGTAGGAACTTTTATTTTAGCCTCTAAATTTTGCTTATATTTTAAGAAGTCAGCCTCACTCATACTCTCATGCTCTTTTTTCTTTTTTCTCTCAAGTTCAAAAAAAACTAATAATTATCTTATATAAAATATCTAGAATCGAATAATAAAATTCAAATAAATAGTCTTGTTACCTGATCTATATATCCTGTAACTGATCACTTTTTCTTTTTAATCACCATGTGCATCTTAATATTACAAATCACATAATAGTAATAATTAACAAAGTAAGTAACATATATGTTGATAATGGTGATATCAACATGCTTGTCATAATAGAGATCACTTCTATTCCTTCTATTAGAAGAGATAAAGTCTCAGAACCAGACCTCATCTGAGAATTTGATTCAATTAAAGCGAGCATATTATTATCTAATTATATAAGGTGCAGAGTCACATTTTGAGGCATAGTCTCTAATGCATTAGATTTTATCAATATATCTAGTATATCATTCTTATTAATTTCACTAATGCTAGTTCTATCATTTATCTTGAGGTTGACCTCTATATCAATTTTTGATAGTTCAATAATCTCATCATTAGTGAAGTAAGTACCAAAGATGCTAGTTTGTGTTAGGATATCATTATAAATTTTTTCAGCTTGATCCATATTTTTTCCACATATAAAATACTTACTTAGATTTTTGCTAGATTTAATAATTACAGATATATCATTAGACTTGATTATATTTTTTTCATCATTTCCATCAAGTACAGAATTTGATATAACCTCTGATTTCAGACACTCAAGTTTACTAACTTTTGAAGCTAACTCATATTCTACTTCAGCTATTTTTGATTTGAGAGATAAAATCTCAGATTCTTTTTTCGATGAGCTATTCTGAATTGAAATTATATCTTTCTGGGCTGAAGATAACTTACCTTCTAATATCTTGATTATAGACTCAAGTGATCTAATTTTCTTAGATTTTATATCATTCTCAGCTTTGGACTTTGCAAGAGAAATGTCTTTATT
>CAJVPS010001809.1:0-14065 GCA_910591765.1 Ambispora leptoticha | reverse complement strand
GTGAGCTCCCCCGGTTTTACTATAGCTCCTAACGCGACTATGGAGATCGATAATGGCATCACAATGCTCTTTGGCCGCGAACTCAGGAAAGCGAAAATGATGAATTCACCTTCATATTATAAGGATCTTCGCCTTATAGAGGATAGCATGTGCCAATTAGAGCGAGCTTTTCGAAGTGAATACACAAAGGCACTTGCGAAACATGAAGAATGGAATAAAAATCCAGAAAATGCTGGTAAACCACGTCCGATTTCAATAAACGAAGAGCTCGCTAGAATTGATCAACAATATATTCAACGATTCTTCGAGACCCCACCAATTTCCGAGTTCAGTAATGAACTGTTTAAAAATGCTAGCGACGAGTATTCCCAAACTACAATCATTAATTTAAAAGCGAGTGCCATTTACACGTGGAGCTTCAAAAATGGAGGCCCAACCAAAGTATGTTGTTGGAAGTTGGCCTTTCGAGCTTTATGTAACATAAAGGCCTGTAGCAACCAGCAAGAAGAAATGAGTGCTTTGAAAACACGCACCGTGTATGGTGGACCCCGTCATTTACCTGAAGATATATGGAAAACTCAGAAATTGGATAAACGATGGGTAAAAAATGCAATAATTCACAAGTGATTTTATATAATGATTATTCATGCACGAGACAATTTGGTAATATTTTACGCACGTAACGCTATCGTTTTATAATAGGAACAACAACCGCAACAAAAAGTGATAAGCAAGGTTTAGATGAATTCGAGCAAGATGATGGCACATGAGGAATACACCTTTTCAAAACACAATTTAGACATTTTTGAAATTAGATCCTATGTAAACATGGGATGTAAATAAAATGTACATTTTAGTTTTTTTTCGCGTCACTCCTAAACCACTCGACATTGTAAATAAATAAACCCGAGTAAAAAATAAATTCTCAAGATAATTTGAATGCTAGTTTATTTTGTGCAGTCATTTTGTAACCGCAAAATGGAAGGATAAATGATATTTTTTACATAATAAACAAAAAAAAATTGACTAATTTGTACATTTTGAGTGATAAAAATACATGTACGTATAAAATAGTCAAATTTCTAATATATCTAATTGTCATCTATGATCCAACTTGCCTGACCCCATATATAATATCCAAGAAACTATACAAATTATTATTTTCGAAATAAACATCATAATTATCATCATCATCATTCCATACTGATGAAATTTGTATTTCCATTATTGTTATTTGCATTCTCATCATTGCTATTAATACTGATGTATTCAAGCGCTTCAGCGATTCGCCTATAAGTAAATAGCGTAATAGGTAAATGTTATAAGTTTTTAAAGTACAGCCCACAAAAACACTATTCATTTTCTAACAAACGTGAAGATAAACCAACCAAAAGAAGTGTTTTTTTCCATCTCTTTCGACTCTCTCTATTAAATTGGCACGTTCAAACACCTTTCTCTGATTCTCATGCAATTTCACAAAGTACACATCAACATCTCGTTTTTGATAAGCTTCGACAATTTCGACCAGAATCAAGGCAGCACTGGGCAATATAAAAATTGTTGAATATCACTCGTCGGTCTATTAAATCATCAAAGCGTATCTTCTTTTATCATTTGATCCATTCTTACCTCGCATCTAAATTTTCCATGGTTTCAATGTCGAATATCACATTCTTCACTGGTGACATTCGCGCTTCTTCCGAAGGGTGAACGTTCATATCACCAAATTCTTCAAGACGACGTAGCCGATCTTTCAGCTGACCAGTATTTGCAAAATACAATGGTTCTTCTATCTTCACAACCAATACACCTTTAATGTGCACAGCTTGTTCCGGGAAATCCTTGATTCGTTTGAACCGATTGGAGCTTCCAACGCGGCCCTAAACGCAGATAAGGTATCAACATAAAAAGTCTAGGATCGATTGAAAATAAAACACAACAAATTTACCAAGATTGTGATCCTAGGATATGTCGAATGTTTCACCACTAATACTAATGACAGAGCAATCGAAATAAGTGTGCCATATTCGATGGAAACAAAAATTGTGACGAAAAAGCACAACATCAGCAAAGCCAAGTCATTCCAAGCTTTGATTTTATACATGAATCGCAAGTCGTGCGGTGTTTCCGATAATAGAGATAAAGCCGCCACGCACACGATGGAACCAAGAACCGCATGCGGAAGATAATAAAAACAAGGCAAAAGGAAAAACAGGCAGAACAAGACAAACAATGCGGTCACTAATCCTGAAAATTGAGTTTTCGCTCCTGCACGATCATTAATCCTGCTCCTTGCCATTCCACCGTACGCCACAATGCATTGGAAAAAGCTGCCAACCAAATTCGCCGCACCGAGCGCCACCAATTCCCGATTGGGACTGACCGCATAATTATGCTTTGTCGCATAAGTTTTCGTGACCACGATCGATTCGACAAAACCAACAATCGAAATTAAAACGGCGGTCTCGAAACAATCCTTGAATTGTGGGACTGTAGGCATCTTGGGAATTGCAAATTTCGGGAGTCCGCTGCCTTTTATGCCTCCTAATATTACGAGATTTTCAGATTCCCAGTCAAAGTATTTGCACATAATTGTGAATATGACGACACAAATAAGAATTTCGGGAACAAATTGAGCTGGGGGATATCTTGATGATAATTTTGATTTTATTAGGCGGAACGTCAACAAAAAAGTAAGACTGCCTAATGATACAAGCGCGGTCAGTCGGTGAATCCCTTCCAGATTCTCTATAATGAATAGGCATTTGTCGTAAGTTGATGTCGCATGAGTGATCTTATGATGTTCCGCCATTTTTGCTAGTCCAAGCATAGGAATAAACTGTTCCACTATAATCACGAAAGCCACCGCGGTGATAAATCCACGTAGCAAAGGTCGAGACAAAATTGAATCCAAGAATCCGAGACGAATTAATCCGAGCAACAAGGTTAGAATCCCGACAAACATTGTGACTAATGATGCCAGCATAACGGCAGTTTCAGCTTGATCAGTATCATCATCGTGAGGAATGTATTTTTGTTGTGAAGCCACCGACGAACCAACAAGCATTGCAACCATCGCCTCGGGACCGATAGATAATTGTCTGACGAATTTTAGTATTAGTAGAAATCAAATTAATTGAAACGCGTGGCTTGATTCTTCTTATTATTCATGTCTTTTCCTTACCTTACCTTGAAGTTCCAAGAAAGGAGTACACTATACCAGAAATTACGATTGTATATAGACCGTGAACTGGTGGTACTTTGGCAAGCACCGAATACGACAGTCCGGACGGTAGTAATATAGCAGTTACGGTCAACCCGGCAATAAAGTCATTCCAGAAGTATTTAAGGGAATAAGAAGGAAGCCAACTGAAAACCGGGATATAATATTTTGCCCTAGTCTTAAATGTAGTCCAATTATCTTGAATTTTACCACCGGTTTCAATAGAAGAATCTTGAATGCGAAAAAAAAGTGATGAATTATCAAGCGCTGAAAATATGCATAGATAGAAATAAAAAACCCATACATGGTAAGGAGTCACTTCTATTTGAAAGAGCATAACCTCTTAGCGGCGTAGTTTCGTGTAAACTGTCATCGTCGTCAGATTCATATTGAGGCCCTGTGTACGTTAAATAAAGAGAACGAACGTTGAACCGTTGGATATTTTCACGGAGTCTTGTGACCCGTTACCTAAAAAAACTGTATTCTCACCTAATTCAATAGGAGTCCCAGCGCGCTTTGGGAAACCCAATTCGACTTCGACGGGTGTTCGCGACATTGATATATAATTACCTTCGAAAGAGAAAAGTAGGAGATATCGTGAAGGCACAAAAAACAGCAATATGGCGTCTACCCATAAATAAGAAAATTTCAAGGGGCACCATTGTTTTTTCGACGGTTAGCGTTAGACAAATCAAGAATTTTTTTTGATTAATTGTCTGTGATCTATTAAGGCAGATGAATAATATGATTGTCAAATATTTTATTTGGCGGTTTGACTTTATGATATCATTGAAAACGTTCCCTAACGATACGTCGAAATTGCGCAATGTTTGAATGAATGAATAATCATTCAAAGTTAGCGCTGGTACTCATTATCCGATAAGCAGCCTATTTTGGCGTTAGCGGGAAAAATTGGAACAATTAGTATTGCAAGCACGGCTGGATTATATTTTTGTAGCCGATCCGTCAAGCCATTCAGCCAGCCACAGACAGATAAAACATTTCCTAATTTGGCCAATTACACATGCCTGTATCTCAAACCATGAAAGGTAAGAGAAAGTTTGTGTGCATTGATAATGTTGTGCGCTCAGGATTCTTAGTCATCCTTTCGAAGTCTCTCGTGGAAAAAAAATTAGAAAATAACAACAAAAATTTCGATTCTGTTTGCGGCCATGCTATACCATGTGCTTTTTTTTCAGATGTATGACTTATTGACATGCGCTCGTGTTGAAAACCGGTCGCTCAAATGATTTATTAATAATTTGATTGGTTGTATTTTAACCAATAAATGAAATTTTTAACTATTCTATCAAAAAACCCATTAATTAATAGAATTATATATATATTTTCAAACATTTTTAAACACCCAAAGTTCAATTATTATCGTTGTTAAAATAGAATTAATTACTTAATATTCAGCACCAAAAATATTCGCGGCAGATTGTCGGTGCTGAGATTGAGATCTAAATGGTAAGGTGTTTGCATGGAATGGTTGATATGGCACGATACTTGATGTACTTGAATCAGGAAAAGATGATGACGATAAACCAGAATAAGTAGCGATAGCAGATTGTGGATCATTGAAGCTAAATGATCTGGTAGATCGTCTAAATGGATTACTATCTAACGGTAATAATTGATTATTATCAATCGTAGTAGTTGTATTACTTGTCGTAGTCATTGCCGTGAATGGATTTGTTTGGTTAAGCGGAGATGAAATTGACGTCCCCTGAATAGATAACGCCTGTTGCTGTTGTTGGAATGGATTATAATTCATTGATTGAGGAGTTGACACAATCGTTCCAATCGGTGACGATGTGGAATTTGTCATTGAAGATTGTGAGTACAATGATCTAAATGGGTTGGTATCTTGTCTGACAGGTATATGTGGTTGTGGTTGTGGTGATTGTTGCTGCAATGTTAATTGATTCAATTGTTGTTGTAATAAAACTTGATCATTAATCTGTTGTTGCTGTTGCATAGCCAAGAATGGATTTGTAGTGGAAACAGTATTGTTGTGACCTAACGAGCCTGTTCCATATTGATTCCCAAATATCAAAATTTGTTCTTTTTCAATACTTGAAAAATAATCAATTATTTCCTTTTCTTTCAACTGGGGTTGAGGGGAAGTAGTTAACACATCTACGAAATAACAATTATTAGCAAAAAAAAATTAATTAATAATATATATACGCGTGTTCAATAAAAAAATTGACATACTACTAGTAAGGTTTTCCGAGGAGACAAAAGATTTATTCAAATCAGCTGATTTTATAGGCGCAGCTGCGGTGGTAGTAGTTTTAGTCGCCTTATTGTCAATTAATTTTTTAGTCACGGTAGAATTCAATAATTTTGAGGATCTATATTCTTGTCGATTTTTTTCAAATTCTGGATCATTTATGTATTCTTCAAGAAAAACCGTCAACGATACAGGAGCCTGAGAACGCACATTTAAATTTAGACACACTTATAAATAAAAATGTTCTCATCATCTAACAAACGATAAATCAAGAATAATAGGAATTTATGTTTAACTCACATGTTTGAGATTAGGAATAGTCATTTGAAGCGCAGCTTGCAATTTTTTTGCCACGCTCAAGTAGTCCACAACTCCCTCTGTTTGCTTCACAAATGTACGATAAATTTCTAGTGCATCTTTTGCGTCAATTAGCGACATTTCAATATATTGTTCTAAATGCAACGGCAAATATGAATTTAACTTAACACCCTTTGTTACCAGAATACATCGATACATTACGTTAATAAAGCGTAAGCAAGCACCCACCTACCCAAAACATTTATAACTCCTTCATTCACCACTTGAAAAAGATCCAATAAATCCTTGACAAGTAATCGGAAAGCTGTCAACGTCACCTCATTATCAACTTCATCCAAGAAAAACTACCGATAAAAATACGGGAATTATTAACAAAATATATATATATATATATAGATGATAACGATGATGATGATAATAATCATCATCACAGGGGTAAAGAACCACCAACCTTGCATTTCAAAAGTGCACCCAATTGACGCTGTAGAAGTTTAACTTCACGTAACAGCCCTTTAGCAACGGTGAGCTTTCTCAGGCGACCACCTGATGCATCAGATCGAGAGTGCTCTTTTATGAAATCTAATTTTAATTCACGGTAAGTTCCCGCTCTTTCTTCCAGATACGCGGCGTATGCATGAATATTTTTAGACTGCTCGACGTCTATTCAACGAACACCACATCAAACATTAATTAATAAAATGGAAAATGTTAAATAAAAGAAAGATGATTCATTCCTTTAAATTTATTTAACACTAACGCTGTGAACCGGATTTATCCTTGAACTTTGAAACGTTCATCATCGTTGGTCTATCCACCAAGTAGCTCAAAGCTCTATTCCCGGATACCTGTCTTACTAGGAGGTGTATGACTATGAGGCTCTTAAAAACTATCTAGATTTCAAAGAATTTTTATTTAAGCTATTTTCCGAGATGTCATGACTGAAATCCACAAAACACGATCAAAAGAACTTACCGACCACGAAGGTTCCCGCAAACGATAGTGCAGTACGTTAAAAATTTCTTCCAGTTCGTCGTCCGACGTCGCGCCCAGAAGCACTAATGAGATGTTCAAACGAACAAAAGTCAAATTGATGCGATTTGATCAAATCTAAGAAGAAAGGCGTGTGTACCTTGTAGGTATTTTTGTTTTGGAGCGGCGCTTTTTGGTTTGGTGGCACCTCGAACCGCTTTCTCCATGGCGATATGTCTGTCTTTGTGATGCGCAATGTTCTGTTTTGTATGAAAGGAAGGTGAAAGTGTAATAAACTCTACACCGTTGGTCTTGTGTGTGTAAAAATAATTAAAACAAAAGGTTTAAATTCCGTAAACAATCGGAAACGCATGATTGATGGTGGTTTTGATTGATTTCCATTCGGTTATTTCAATTTTCAATTAGGTTAAGAATTGATGATGATAAGTTTGTAGTACACACAAAATTATAAAAACGTGATCGGATTTCTTTTTATTAAATAAGTAAAGATTCAAGACAAAAAAATCACATACGGGACTTTAGAGTAACCTTAACAATAATACAAAAAAAATCTCGTTGTACATTATATGAATACATGAATAGAAAATGGATATACATGAATGGACAAAGAATTTATTATGTCTATTCTATTCATAATAATAATAATAATAATAATAATAATAATATAATAATAATCATAATCATAATAATTAACAACAATAACAAATCAAAGAAAATTCAGCTCATTTTCTTATAGATAAATGATATACAGATATTTTTTGAAAATATATTTAAATATCAGAGAGATGATTTAGATAAAAGTGTAGTGTAAGTTAGAAAGCAAGTGTAAATTCGATAAGTAAATTCAATGTATGTATCCACAAGCCAAGATGAGTGAATGTATAACTAACGGCAAAAAAAAAAAAATACAAGATGTAAAAAAAGTATTAAAAAATACATTTATGCTTAATAAATATTATTATTATTTGTATTATTGATATTATAACTATTATTATTATTGTTGTTGTTGTTATTGTTATTGATCTTTTTTGGTGGCTTTGACGACGATTGGGACTACATGAATGAATAATTGAAAGAAGGATGTAAGCAAGAGAGATCTCAAAATCCGAGACATTTCTTTGATATCAAAAAAAAAAACTCACCAATAATTGCAGTCAACAAGATGAGCACAACGATTGTAAGGATAATTTTCATTTTCATATCTTTCCACCACATTTGTTTGCGTACTTTGTTGGCTCCACGTCGGAATCCTTGGGCTGACTGGGAGAGATTTTCTATTGATGAAAAGAATGAATGGTAAGAATCATTAGAATTAACAAGTGAATGGATTCTTTTTATCAAGAAAAAAAAAATTCAAAAACTTATTGATTTTGATAATTAAGGCGTTTTCTCGCCGCTTACCAGTCTTATCCTGTAATACATCCAATCTTTCTCCTCGGTCTGCAACACGATTAATATTGTCTCGCATAATGCCTACTGTCTCATCGATTTTCTGTTGAATCATTTGAGTTTTAGCTGCACCTGGTTCACCATTTGGTGCATTGCCTTTTGGGATGTGTGGGTCATATTGGTCAGACCTTATTATTGTATTTTAAAAAAGAAAATGAATATTTGGGTTAATAGTTAATTCATCATTAAAATAAAACGAATATATCCCTCTTCCTTCTCTTATTGTTGTTGTTGTTGTGGTTGTTGTTGTTATTGTTATTATTATTATTAACGTCAATTTAGATTTAGTGGAAAAGGCATATATATTTATACAGGACCCTTTACGAATTTATTTTTTTGTTTAGGAGTTTCTCGTAACATAACACGTTGAACACACATAGAAACTGACATCTGTTTATCGCAATATGTAGATGGCTTTGAAGGGCGTCTCAAAAGAACTTTATATAAACTCGTGCAATGAAAGATTAAAAACAATACACTCGTTTTTTTTTAAAGCGAATTCCGCAATTGCGATAAACTAATATCTGTTCTTCAACAAATAAGTAACCCATAATACGTACATTTTCAAGTTTTTTTATTAACGAGTTGTTGGTTGTTTTCGCAAATATACCGTAAAAAGAGAAAATATTAAATCTCTAAATAGTTTAAAGTAAATAGTTAAAAAAAAACCAGAAATGTGAAACTTTATAAGCACGGTTAGTTATTATTAAGCAAAAGAGGTGTGGGTAAACATCAGGGTGAGGTAAGAGAATATATAGAACAAAAAAAAGGGTGCAAATATATTGGTATTGCAAAAATAGAGTTCTATGTCGTGTTTTTTGTATTTATACTCTATATGAAAAGAAAGGTGATACTATATATTACTGCAAGAACAAAAAGTGATAACGGGTGATTCTATGATTCTGATTGATTATTGTTTATCGTTATTGCCGCGACATAAATGTCTCTATTTATATATTTTCCTATTATCGTTATTTCTATTTTTTTGATTTTTCTATTTTTTCTATTATTTATTTAATGATGTAATGACGATGATCAATAACGTATCGGTATCGGTATCAGGGTTCCCGGGAGTCGATACATTCGGGGTGTATTAGAAACAAAACATAGGGGTAATCAATTTAAATTTAAATTTTCATGTATCACATTAATTCAATTCTAAAAATCTAGTCTCCGTCGTTATTATTAACATTAATCGGTACCGTAAGTTCGTAAATTAACACGTATTTTGTGCTTTTCTTTTTTATTATGAAACAACACGCTATATGCTATATGTTGATTGAATCGTTCGCCAATAAGAAATTATTTGAAACGTGACCTTGTGAATTAGTTCATGTAAATGATTATGCATCAACTAACACACATTTGGTATTATTTTTATAAAAATTGTCAATATTTAAAGTCCCAAGAACTGATATTCACACTGCATTTAAAAAAAAATTTAAAAAGCTTTTTTTAAATGCATTATAATGGAATTTCTTTTACAATAACGATCAACAATTTTAAATTTTGTATTACGTTCCATAGGAAAAATATTAAAGCCGATTAGTACGATATAATTCGTGGTGGATTGACAAATACAGTCAGATCTATACAGTGGCAATCAAAAGTAATGCAACGCTTAAATTAGTAAAAAATTTAAGCCTTACATTACTTTTGATTATCACTAGTTATTTGGAAAAAAATTGGAGATCTAATTATAAAGTGATTTTTTATTATAGTTAATTAATATAATTAAATCTCTTTATAATTATCATATTTAAAAAAGTAAAATTAGATAATTAAAGAAAGTTATAATTATAAGAAATTTTTTTAATTATAATTAATAACTAGAAAATTCAAAAAAGATAATATTACAAGTTATATTTAAGAAAGTAAATTTTATCTGAATTATAGCTTATAATAATAAGTTATAATATTAAGTAGAATTAAAGTTATTTTAAAAATTTTCATATATTAATATTTATAAGTATTATATTAAATTTATAAAATAAAAATAAAAAAAGAAATATAATTACAAAATATAAAAATATCAAGAAATTTTAATTTTAATCTTCTTTATTATTTTTTCAAGTAAAAAATATAAAAATCAATATAAAAATTAAAATATATATATTAAATAATAAATTAAAACTTTTTATTACTTAAATAAAACTTGCAAATCTTTTTGATTAAATAAAACAAAAAAATAAAACTTATTTAAAGTTAAAATCTTTAATTATTTATATTTTTAAAACAAGAAAAATAAATATTAATTAGATATAATCTATTATATTAAAAAAAAAATAATTATAAAATCATTAAATTAGAATTTTCAAATATATTTATTTCAAATTTTCAAGTATTAATATTTATATATACTTAAAATTATATAGAATTATTAATATTTATTAGTTATTACAATAAAAATTATATAAGCATTTAATAAAATTTTCATAAAAGATTAAATTAGAATTTTATAAATAATTAATAATTAATTAATTAATAAAAAACTAATAAATATTATTATCAATTTATTTTTTATTTTTAAGTTATAATTTTAGTTATATTATTTTATCTTATCTTATTTATTTCTTAATAATCTTTGTATTTTTTTATAAATTATTTTTTATTATTCTTTATTAATTATTAATTAGCATAATTATTTTTATTTTATCTATTTTTAGTTTTTATCATATAATTTTATTTTTTCAAATATAATAATTATTTAAATTATTAATTAAATTATATAGTTTCTGATAAAAGTAATAATGATAAATATTTTTGCTTATATTTTAATAATAAAGTATCTAAAACTCATAAAAATTTGTAAATATAGTCAAATCTTTTTATAGTCACCCTTTCTATAGTCACAAACTCTATATAGTCACATTTTTTCAATAACTAACTTTTTTTATTATTATTAAATTACTCTTTTTATAGACATAATTGATCTATAGTTACTATCACACTTTTTTAATAATAAATATAATAAAATGACTCTTATATAGTCATGTTATCATATAAATTTTTGATTAACTAATAATATTTAGCCACGTATAACTAATTAATCAATATCTATTTTAACATACGTATATACTGTATATAAATCTTGTACTTATACTATTTTTTCCAAAACCCTAACCAATAAAAACTTATTCTCTGATTAATGAAAATCTATCTTAATAAACTCATGATAAAAATACATAAAAACCTATTTTCTAACAAGCTCATAATAAATAAAGATACTTTCCTAATTCTTAATTAATAAAATAATTCTCTTATAGTAATAATAATAAGATTTTCTCATATTAATTAATTAGCATTTATATTATGATAAGCTAAAAATTCGCATTTTATGATTATTTTTTGCAATTATATCTTCTCAACTCATATCTAAAAAAATGTATAGTTATATCAGCGATGTCCAAAAAAAAGAGATATGTAAATTTGTTAAGAAAAATCTCTCCTATAAACACCATGAAATAGCAAATAAGTTTATAAATTATTATCTAACTTTGAATATTAATCACTCAACTGTATCAAAAGTATTAAAAAAAGCTGATCAATATCATCAACTTGATAATGTATAAACTGAAACAACTTTCTACTATCATTCTATGAAGTATCTAATATTAGAATTTGCCATGAATATGTGGATAGAATGGATTATAGCCAGAGAAATAATTATATCAGACTTATTAGTGAAAGAAAAAGATCATTATTTTGCATAAGAACTTGCCATATCTGAGAAGTCTCTTATATTTTTGAATGGGTGGATTAATAGATTTAAAAAGTGTAATAGATTAAGAAAAATCATAATGCATGATGAAGTAACAAGTACTCTCTTAAAAAATTTATTTGCAGAACATATGAAATTGCAAGAACTTCTTTTCCATTATAATTCAGAAAATATTTATAATACTGACAAAATAAGTTTATTCTACCAATTACTTCCAAATCAAACACTTTCTAAGAAACTAATACCTAGAAAAAAAAAGATAAGTTAAAAAAAATGATTTAACTAATTAGCTAATTTAAATGATTTAATATCTTTTTTTTAGGATAAAACAAGATCAATCATTCTACTTTATGCTAATTTAACTAATTCTCATAAGCTTCATCTGCTTGTTATTAGTTCTACTAAGAAATCATGATTCTTTAATAAGATAAATTCATTACAATTACTCATGATATATCAAAATAACCAAAAAATATGGATAAAAAGTAATATTTAGAAGTAATAGTTATATTATATCAATTCTGATTTTTGCATCTAAAATAAGTAAGTCTTACTTCTTGTTAATAATGCAACTTCTCATACAGTTTCAGAAGCAAGTAAAAATCAAGATGATACTGATGAACTACTACTTGATAATGCTAATTCTGATGTCAATAATGACTCTAGCGATATTGAAAGATCTCAAGAAAGATCTCAGGAAAGATCACAAGGAAGATCACAGGAAAAATCATAAAGAAGCTTTTGAAGAAGATTTAATTTTACCTATTCTGACCAATCAAGACAAATTCCAAACTATTTTCACCTCACAAATATCAACATATATTTTTTTCCATCAAATATGACCATTCATCTTCAACCCATGAATACTGGCATTATAAAAAGCTTCAAGACAAAATATAAAAACTTATACTATTATTATTTGATGATCTAATTCAAGAAAAATAAGAATCTAGAAAGATAAAAATTAATTTTATCATTATTATTTAAAAGATACTAATCATCTATAATAAATATTACAGAAAACTTACCCCAAAAGAAGTTATGAACTTTATCGCTGATATATGACAAGAAATTAGTGATACTACTATAAAGAATTGCTGATGAACTATTAGAATTTTATTAGAAATAAGTGGACTAGAAGAAAGTGAACTTGAAGCTGATATCTTAGAGATTAATAATATTATGATACTAGTTAATAATCTTTTGATGAATACTAATCTGATAGCCCAATAATTAGCACAAGATATTGAAAAATACATTTACATGATCAATCAATCAATTAAAACTGAAAATGGATTAAATGATGAAGACATAATTGAAATAATAAAAGCTAAGTTTCATGATAATAATAAAATGAATAATGATGAGCCACTTCCATCATCTTTAATAACTATTACTAAAGCTATTGAAATATTAAAAAAAGTGATAAGATATCAAGAAAGTCTTGAAATAGGAAAGAGATTTGATGAGAAAGAATTAATGATATTACAAAAAAAACTCAAAGAATAGGATTATGAAAAGCAAGAAGCTAAGAAACAAGTCTCACTTATATCTTTTATAAAAAAAATAGATCAATTTTTAAATTAACTTTGAATTATTAAAAAGACTAATTGATTGATTAAATTGACTTTAAAACTTGATTGATACAAGTAATTAGTCTTTAAGATTCTGATTGACATATGTAATTAATTTTAAATAATTGATTTTATTAGTTGAATTTTTTCTAATAAATCTTTATATAGTCACTAATTATCTTTTTTAATATAACTGTGACTATAGTATAACTAATTAGCTTATTCGTATAGCATAGCCGCAGTACGTGGCGCAGTAATCACTGATCACTACTAAATCAGATGAATAAGTAATTAATTTAATTTATTATTAATTCTATTTATAATTTATATTATTACCCGTGTTTAGCCTTATTTAAATATTAAATTAGCCATGTGTATCACACTTAATTTACAGTTTAATTAAATTAATAATTTCCTTATTAGTTATTTTTATCTTTTCTTTCTTTTCTTAATTTATCTTTAAATAATTTAATATTTCGCTAATTTAAATTCTTTATTATCATGTATTTAATATTCTTTGTGATTATTCTTTTCAAATTCTACTTGTTCTT